>JALIZH010027326.1:0-23576 GCA_030522465.1 Rhipicephalus appendiculatus
ACACAGAGGTGACACAGAATTCCAACCCATAGCCGAGCACACACCATGCAACGAAATCCGAAATGTCTATTGTTAGGAATGGGGTTGCGTGGCCGGTGCGAACACGTGCAGGTGTCGTGCCCGGAGTAGTCATCAGGACGATTTGGAAGACAGAAAATACTTTATACAGAGTATTAACATGTTGACGGTCTTCGTGAACAGGCCCGGCGCTCTTCGGTGCGCCGGATTAAATTGCAAGGTTGGGGTCCTCCCCCACCTTCTTCTCTCCCACGCGGTGGCCAAGATTCCACCAATCCTGCACCACTTGCTGGTGGACAATGATGACCACGCCTGCGCCTGCAAGGATCAATATCCTGTCGATGACAGGACCACGCGGCTGGTGAATGACTGCTCTGGTGACCCTGTTGGGCAGACGTGGCTCGTTGACAGCACCTGTCGCCCCTGGGCGGGGTATGGCCGGCCTGACGTAATCAGCATGGCGTCGGACAGGTGGCACCGCACGTGCGCGGAGCTTTATTGTCTCTCCCGTTCATCCCGCTCAGGAATGTGAAGTTGCAGTCGGGTAGAACGACGACCGGCGTCGGTGGTCGGGGCTGGCAAGGTAGCGGCACACTATCCTGAAAGCCCCTTCTAAGTATAGAGTATGCCTTCTGAGACTTTCCATTTTAGCAGGATGCGTCTTTCTGCGGCGAGGTGCGTCGTCTTGCCTCACCTGTAGCATTGGCTTGGCGTTTTGTGCGCGACCTTAATTGATGTTTGCCGCTCGTGTGTTCCTTTCGTTTTTAGTGGCGCAGTGGCGAGTAGTGCCTGGGGTACCACGGCACGTATCAGCTGTAGGTAATTGATAACACACTCTGGCACACTACATAGCAATATATATTTTGTGCATTCAGACTAGTGATAATTCGGCAATCGGCGAAAACGGCACACTTCCAGCGCACTACACTTCATCGTCGTCTTCTTCGAGCCCACGAACATAAATTAGAGGGCGCTACACAGCCATCGATAGAATCCCGGTTTCTCTTATGCATGCAGTGCGCTATATGAAAGGATAGGGTCGCAAAGTAAAATTACACATTAGCATCAATGGTAATGGCAACGCAGCAGAACCGTGTTGAGCAAGGTTCCGCACTTTAGACTAGCGAATCCCTGTTACCTGTGTTGATGGGTTATAGGCTGTATGACGGATGCATTCAGGTGCCACGATATTGGGCTGTTAACGCTGCCATTTTATGTCTGTAACAACTAAATGGACACTGCGATGGTTGACACGGGTAAGAACTGCTGGTCTGGTGCCTTCGTCGTTGCGTGACCTCATTAAATTGATATCACGACATAGAAAACGGAGAAATAATTCGAGTAACCGATGAAGATGGCGCGGCCCACAAGTCTAAAGTAACATCGTCTTTAGACCTGCACCAGAATTTGGGAGCTCTGGAGCGCAACTTGGAAAGGGAAACGCGAGGCGTAGCTGCCGCCTTTTTTCAGCGCGCGAATCACTTTTCTCAATGGCAGCCGGCGTAAACACGAGAATGTTGACCTTGTGCTTTCTCGCATCTCGATATTTGCTCGCAGTGGATGTGAACGGTGAACGATAAATATATTTTCGTTTCTTGAAGGGACGGAAAGGGGGGGGGGGGTCGCGGACAGCTTCTTCTGCGCGCCTTACGCATTTCATGTGTTCTCTGCAGAGAAGCCTTAAGCCAGAATGTTTCATGAAACTAAAGTTTTGATATTGAGACCTTAACGAATGAAGGCAAACATTGTTAGAAATTGCATGTTGCGAAGAAACAAATTAAGGACAAACCTGAAACAGCTACTCTCAGCGATGCAGCAGGCCAAGGAAGCTCCTGGGAGACATGGTCTCTCCGTTAACTCTCAGCCCAGAAATTTGCCGTAAATTAATAAAGTTTTCCTCTCTATTTCATACACACATTCTGACAGGTCGCGTTTAGTTTTCTGATGCTTGATCGCCCCTTAGCAAAACCCTGTTTTGCGGAAATGGTCGTTTGTACATTAGGTCATCACATTGTTTGAATATAATGTTTAAGTGGTTACTATGGCGTAAATTCATAAAATTTGCCACTCAGTTGTAGAGGAATTTCTTCTTGTAAGGAGTCACTCCTCATACCTTAAGTTATATTCGGGCCCACACTGAACCATTCTGGGCATGAAATGGTTATCTTGAATTGGTGGGCACGCTTGTTTGTTTCCTAGGTGCGGTATTCAATTTCCTTCTAGCGCCAGGAGTTGAGATTTTTTGTCGCGAGAGCATCAAATTCTGAGACGTGGTGCTTTGGCGTCGTTTCCCTTTAGTTGCTCCGTAAGCATGCAGTGCGTAGAAGCACTCCAGCATATTTTGGCGCAAACGATATCTCTGTGTGGGGCAAACTGAGCGGATGCACAAAGAGTAACGCTCTTTTGCCTTTTTGTCACACAGGGAAGCTTATCCCTTCGAAAGAGCTTCATGACTTATCCCAAACGTTACTATGACACACAGCACGGCGCCAATCTTTTGGACACACGAGCCACTGCCATAATGCCAAGCACTCGTTCGGTTGTATCGACCACATTTAGGTAGTAGCAAGAGAGTAGCTCAGTCCTAGAAATGGGAGGGAGTCGGGCAAGCGGACTAGTGCTGCCGATGTAATGAAGAATTCGTCCATGTGGAAACATCTTCTGGAAGTTGTCAAGTGCGCCTGGTGGATCGCGGAGGTGTGGTTGACCTGGTTGCACGGGACGGGTCAACAAATACGAGCTCACCAAAGCGCTGCGAGTTGGTCCTTACTCCTAATGCCAGCGCCATAAGTCTTATCCACACTAGCAAGGTGTTGATTGTTTTCCCTTTCCAAACTACAGCAACGATACACCTCTACCTTCCCGCCTCCCACCATTTGATGCCTTTCATACGCGAGGAAGCTTAGTGAGAGGGCAAAGCTGCTTGCATACGTGCTTTGTATTGTAGCTGTTTCTACTGCGTGCGTGTACGCATTCTTTCGCAGTCCCAAAATAAATGAAAATACATCAAAATAACCTTTCTTTATTTTAATGTATGTATGTATGTATGTATGTATGTATGTATGTATGTATGTATGTATGTATGTATGTATGTATGTATGTATGTATGTATGTATGTATGTATGTATGTATGTATGTATGTATGTATGTATGTATGTATGTATGCATGCATGCATGCATGTATGTACACTAGCGCTCAACATGAGTTGCAACACGCTGGCTGTGGTTAAAGTGACCCCCAAGCCTGAACAATGACCCTGACAAACGTTAAATTGGTTCAGGAAGTACCGCTAATTGGGAAAGTTTAATTGAGCAATTTTTTTATGTAGATGGCACTTTGCAGTGTTGGCGTCATCTTGAGCACGGACAGCGTGTTGCAACTCATACTGAGCGCGACTGTATGTATGTATGTATGTATGTATGTATGTATGTACGTATGTATGTATGTATGTATGTATGTATGTATGTATGTATGTATGTATGTATGTATGTATGTATGTATGTATGTATGTATGTATGTATGTATGTATGTATGTATGTATGTATGTATGTATGTATGTATGTATGTATGTATGTATGTATGTATGTATGTATCTATCTTTTGTGCAGTGAGGAGGCGTTCACTATGCCATTATTCTTCATTTTTCAGAAAAGCGCGGTACCCGCTACATACTTCTAACGCATTATGTGCACTTTGTTGATGCTGTGGCTGTCGACGATAAAGAATTATGCCTGAGGCTTTACTAATGGGTTGGAGCATTGAACCACCCACTCGTTACACAAATCGCATTTTGTGACGCCTGGTTGTTACTTTACTGTTCTAAAACGCTTTATTACACACGTTAACGTGATTCCTTACTCGACATGAAGCCTGCATAGGGCCAGTTTGCAACGCAGTTTCAAGCACCGGCGTAGCTCAGAGGTAGAGTGCTGGGCTGCCACGCAGAGGGCCCGGGTTCGATTCCCATCCTGTCATAGGTATTTTTATTTATTTAGCTTTTTCTTATTTCGTGCGATAGCTGTTACGGACACCGGCGGCGGCGGCGGACAACTACGGCGCAAAAACGGCCCTTGTGGTGATCCCATAAGAGCTTTCGCTGTAAAATTATGCTTGATAAAAGCTGGTGACGTTTAAAAATGGCGCTTGCTTAGGCTCTTGGCGGTGTACAAAGCCCTGCATGAACTTATGATGCTCGAGAGTTGTCGGAATGCTTCGATTTTAATGCGGCGGTATTCAGTGTATGACGTATTTTGAATTCATATTTGTTTACTTTACAATGTGTAGCTGTCATGATCATAGGGCAGAGGTCAACAGAGAGAAACCGGAGCTCCCACAGAATCTGTTGATGGGATGTTGATGAGAGGGACACAACCCGTGCAGCATGGCAACATGTCCATGACACGACAGCAGCATTTCAACGAGGAATAAATGATAAATGAACTGTGTGCCACGTTTGCTGTGCACAGAAAGATAGTATACTTGTCGAACAAAGTTAGGAGAATTGCCCTATGGTATTTGTCATATAACCCGGTGTAGTTTCGGGTCATCGAAGTTCACACTAGTTTAAGATCGTAGCTATTCATATAGTTCATATCAATAAACCCACAGCAATACACCTCTAATAATATGAAAATTTTCTACCATAATCTTAAGGCCTCTTCACCACCCTCTAAGTAATTCCGCAGTGGTGATACAAGAAACGTATCCCTAGTTTCTAAAATATGTTCAATGCACTACAACTCGCTGCTTTCGCAGTGAGGTTCAGATTTGTAGGTTTGAGGCCAAATATGAAATGTTTGTGCTGTCGTTTTCAGTGTACTAGGCCGTGACAGCCAATGAACTTGGGAAACTGGGGGAGACAAACGTTTATGTATATTTCGGGACAGTTGCTAATCCGATGACTAAAATACGCTGAAAACGTTCTGAACAGCTTACAATTCATCATTGTTGTTTGTTATTATCGAGCCGCAACGCCCAAACGCGGTTGTAATTCCAAGATTTAGGAAAGCGACGAAACATTGCTTCTTTTTTATTGCTATAAGGCTGGCCCGTGAGGCATACTTCCTGATCTGTATGAATTATATTTCTCGAATTTAGTGGCTTACTCACCAGAGGGCACATCAAGGTGCGAAAACTAACAGTAGACTTCAATCATATGATAAATGAAACAGGAGGCTTTATTTTTTATCTGGCAACACATCTTGGGCGTGATCCGGTTAGACATTGTGGACTGCGCCTCAATGTTCATAGTGTCGTATGTCAGAATGAACTTCTAAACCAACAACACTGTTAAGACACACAAATGATTACAGCACGGATTTGCTGGATTCGCAAGTTAGACAGACAGACAGACAGACAGACAGACAGACAGACAGACAGACAGACAGACAGACAGGCGTATATGCTGTAATCGCAAATTATGAATGCTCCACCACCCCTGCAGAAACCTCTAGTAAGGACAAGGTGACTCATGTAACAGCGCTAAAGCACGCAGCCAACAATCAATGAATCCTGCGGGACACGAATTTTGCGATGAAGAAAATATTACATGTATGTACAATTACCACTCGAACCCAAGCATAGCAATGTTATGATCTGACCTTCACCGTGAGCTGATGTGGGCAGTTCAAAATCAGATGAAGACCAGAAGAATCTCAAGTCGGCTGTGTACATTCGTTTGTCTTTGGGCATACTATAAAAAGTTTGACTAAAAAGCTTGAAGGAATTAGAGAAATTGCGACTACTTTACCCTATAGAAGGTTACCCTAATGCAATCGAAATATACAGGTTAAATTTTAACGCTAACGGGAGCCAGGAGGCCGGCTTTTGTGGACAAAATTTTCAGCCGTTCTTCTTTCAGATGGCTTCATGAACAGTGCGTCCTTCAGCTTCCTTGAGGAAGCATGTAGATTTTCTAAACCTAGCGTGTGAGTAAGGTCTAGCGTCTCAGGGCGGCCTTGGGCTGGCGGGCGCCCACTATGACAAGCCAGCCACCGAAGAAGGCTTTAGCCTTCGGCGTTGTCGCCCCCTGAGGGGACTAGTCCAGAAGACGTCGTAGACACGACGTCTTCAATAGTAGGAATTCAAGAAGTGTACTGTGTCCAGCACTTTGGAGGCCGAAATTATCAAGACACCGTCAACAGCGAAACCGCCCTGGCTCAAATCGTAGACGTGTCTCACCTCATCATACGAGGGGAGCGCGTTGCCGTCATGCCCCTGGGGCCCCAAGTCACTCAAGTCACCTTCCTGTTCCTGTCGTGCCGCGTCCCCAGCGAGGTTCTCGCGCAAGGAATGTCCCCCTACGGGAAGGTGTTGCACATCAGCAGAGGACTCCTGGGGTCGCGCCCAACCGTGACCGCTGGGAGGCGATACGTCCGAATGAAAATGAAGACCTTGTCGCCTGTGCCCAACTACCTCAAAGTCACCGGTCATCGTGTAACTTGCGACTATAAAGGAATCCAGCGGGTGTGCCGTCGATGTGGAGACAGTGGCCACTTCCGTATGAATTGTACAGCTCCGTTTTGTGGAGGGTGCGGCGTTTATGGCCACGACGAGAAGGGCTGTTCGCTGCCGTACCGCCACTGCGGTGAGCCGCATGCCACCGTCGCCTGCACCATCAGGCAGTCGTACTCGGAGGCGGCATCCAAGAATTTCCCGCCACTTCAACCAGGAACGCCGTCGAACGACAAGCGTGACGGTTCATCGACGCCAGCCCCCCTCCCCTGCCGAAACCAAGGAGTGCAAATTGAGACGCCGCACCAAACGCCCACTGCGTCTATGGCCAGCCCCGACACGGCAATCCCTCCAGGCCCAGAGGACCCATCCACTGCCCCGCGTCCAGCGGTCATTCCCACGGAGCCGCAGGTCGAGTCCTAGCCAGACAAAGCGCATGCGTTCACCATTCCTGGTGAACGCGTCGCAGATGGCGACGATGTCTGACGCTCACCACATGACTGCCCAATCCCCCGTAAGTCCTCCTGTCATCGAGGAGACTACGTCCCAAGACGACGAGGTTTCCATCTACCAGACGCCCCTACGAATAGACGACGACGCCACCCCCAGCGACGACAGCCGGGATAGAGATAGATAGATCGATCAGGTTGCCGCGATGAAGTGGTGTTACGGTCGCGGCTTTGCAAGTGGTGGCGCTGTTACATCGGAAGACGTTCACCCAGGCATTGTTGAAGGGAGGTGAGCTGTCGATCGATGTCGTCGATACGGCGCGCTAGCTCTGTGGTGTTCAGCGGTGCGGTGAAAGCCTGGATGGTGGGCGACAACTGCGGCAAGGAGGCCTCAACCACACGATCAGCAATCTCCGCAAGTTCGTCGAGAGGTAGCCTAACCTGAGCCTGCAGAATCGCCTGGACGTGCGGCGGGAGTCGTTGGAGCCAAAGCGCTCGCAGGGAAGAACCTTGGACTTGCATGTTGCCCGCGAGCGCACGCATGTGGCGAAGGAGCTGCGAAGGTTTGCGCTCAGCAAGCTCTGCGGACTGAAGTAGTCATATCTTCTGTTCTTCCGAAAGCGGCAGGCGGCGGATAAGTGCAGTCTTCAGGTGTTCATAGAGGCTGGCCGTTAATGGGTTGGCAAGGATATACCGGACCTCGATGGCATAACGTGAGTCCAGATGGGCGACGACGTAATTGTAGCGGGTCTGATCTTGCGTGATGCGCGCCAGGGAGAACTGGACCTTGACCTGGGCAAACCCGACCTCGGGCGGGTCCACCCAAAACGGCGGAAGCTTGACAGCAACACGCCAGGAGGCAGCGTGCGGGACGCCTTCTGTAGGAGCTCTGACATCCTCAGTGGAGCCGGCAGGCACGGCCTCGGTTGTGGAGGCGTTGCGAGAATGCTGCTGTTGCTGGGTCTGCAGTTCCTGTTGTAGTTGTTGCACTTGCTGGCGCAGAGCGGCGAGTGCTTCTGGGTCGGTCATGGCGGTGAGGTTTGTTAGGTTTCCGGGTCACCAGATGTGGGATGCCGTGTCGACGAAAGGACGCATCGCAACATAGAACATAACGACTGGTTATTAGTGTAGTAGCAGCGGCGGGGCGAGCATACCGATGCTGCGCTCGAACGGTTAGAGAAGGAATGATAACTTCCGAGCTTGGCAGCTTGGGTTTATAGCCAATGTCGGTGACGTAAGCCTCCGGTGACGCTGCGGTGGCGCTGTCCCTTATCGCAGGCGTGTTGCAGCATGAGGCCGTGTCACGCCGGGCTAGCTAGTGACATGATGGGCTAGCTGCGCCGGTCTGTGCGCAGTGTGTCGCCACAGATTAATCTGGCGTATTTTTAACATTTTAGATGCGAAGCATCTCTTGCTCGGGGCTATGTCCCGCGGCGTCGGCGACGGCGTCTGCACTCAGACTACGCAGCGCACCTCTCCTCCTTCCCTCTCTCCAACAGCTGCGTGTTACTCTCTCCACTTCTCTCCTACCACCTGCTTGCGCTTCTCCTGCGTTCTCGCTTCTGCTCTCGGGGCGCATGCGCTACTCTCCTCCTCTAGTCTCCTCTCCTTCAAGTGTGAATATAAAGCGGGTAGAGCACTCCTCCCCCGCGCTGCGGCCGCGCACTCTCCTCCTTTACGCAGGCGTTCGGTCGCCTTCTCTCCTCTCCTCCTCCCGCGCTGCAGCCTGTAAGCCCACTCCATCCTCTCCCTCCCCCTTTCATATAACCGCGTGCGCTCGGTCGAGGAAGTATTTAGATTCGAAGCATCTCAAGAGCGAGCTTGATCTCCATTGCGCATGAGCCAACTCTCCGCCTTCTCCTCTCCTACGCTCCCCCTCTCTCTCCTCTGGGCATCCCTCGCCGCGGCGACCACACCCTCACTGCGCATGCGCGTCCCCTCCTCTCTCCCCTCCTACGCTCCCCCCCCTCTCTCGTCTAGGCGTCCCTCCCGCGGCGTCCACACCCCCCACTTCGCATGTGCGTTCTCCCCCTCTCTCTCCTCGCGACGCCGACGCAGGCAGCGTCTGCTAGCGAGCTTCTAGGTTGAAAAAACCGACTGCTCGTGCTGCACAACCGTTCACTGCCCCCCCCGTATATATGGTACTGGATCTTGACCTGCAAGGTGGTGCCGGTGGGAGATTTCTCCTGTCCGTTGTTGAACAATAAAAATTTGCAGCGTGCGCGTTAACTAAAAGCGGACTGCGGGTCTCTGTGTCCAATCAGAGTCTTCTGTCTCTCATTGCCCATTAGCAGCGATTAGCATGTTCCAGTAGGGAACACTGGTCCATCACTGCGTGCTTTGCGCCTCCCCAGGTTTCTCTCCTGCGCAACGCCGCGATGAGCGCCAGAGTCAACGCCTCCGCCAATGTAAGCGTTAGCACCCGCTGCTTCGCATCTACACATGGTTCCCTTTAGCGGGAGATGGTGTAATTTTTTAGATGTGAAGCATCTTATGGCGAAGCTTAATCCGGTGGTGGTGGTGGTGTGCCGCGTGCCCACCCTTACTGCGCATGCGCAAACCCTTTAAAAAAATAAAAATAAAAAACCTCCTCTCCTCCTCTCTCTCCTCTAGGCATCCCTCCCCGCGGCAACCACACCCTCACTGCGCATGCGCCTCCCCTCCTCTCTCCCCTCTTACACTCCCCCCCTCTAAGCATCCCTGCCCGCGGCGTCTACACTCCCACCGCGCATGCGCGTCCCCCCCTCTCTCTCCTCTCCTACGCTCCCCCCTCTCTCCTCTACGCATCCCTGCCCACGGCGTTCACACTCCCACTGCGCATGCGTATCACCCCCCTCTCTCTCATCTCCTACGCTCCCCCCCCTCTCTCGCCTCGCGACGCCGACGCAGGCAGCGTCTGCTAGCGAGTTTCTTGGTTGAAAAAACCGACTGCTCGCGCTGCACAACCGTTAACTGGCCACCCCGTATACATGGCAATGGATCTTGACCTCCAAAGTGGTGCCGGTGGGAGATTTCTCCTGTGCGTTGTTGAACAATAAAAATTCGCAGCGTGCGCGTTAACTAAAAGCGGAGTGCGGGTCTCTGTGTCCAGTCGGAGTCTTCTGTCTCTCATTGCCCATTAGCAGCGATTGGCATGTTCCAGTAGGAAACACTGCTCCATCACTGCCTGCTTTGCGCCTCCCCAGTTTTCTCTCCTGCGCAACGCTGCGATGAGCGCCAGCGTCAACGCCGCCGCCAGTGTAAGCGTTAGCGCCCGCTGCTTCACATCTACTCATGGTTCCCTTGAGCGGGAGATGGTGTAATTTTTTCATAAAGCGGTGCGGAATTTATTTGCATTTCTCGTTTGCTCTATTTTTCTTCCGCCTTCTAGCCGTAGAGTTATTCTGGGCGCCCTCAAGATGCACTCGCACTTTCTCTAGCTCTCTCCACCTCTCTCTCCAGAGTTTGAAATGATTGATGACATATGCTGGCCTTGCGCTAAATCGTGTTTCTTGAAGTGAAAATGTTATGTAGTTACGACTCCCAAGAAATATTGACGTCCAAAGGTAAGAGTAATGTAACACTCTTTGTGATCATTTGTACCAGAAACGCGTGCGACGCCCAGATCACAGTCATAACCTCCATCCGATTTATTCCTCGGCAGTTAAATAAATTCAATGCCATGAGTAGCGGTCGTCAACAAGTGGCACAAGACTCCGCACACTTTTCAGACTAATCATAAAGGCTCGCATATTCTCTCCCAACTCATTCACTGTCCCTTTCGATTATGCGCTACAAAACCGCGAATATTCCATGCGTAATCCGAGCAGGCACGTTTCTTTAATTCTTTAATCTTTTGATTGTTTGTGTTTGCGGGGGGTAGCCAACCAGACGCGCATCTGGTAGACCTCCCTGTCTTTCATTCCTTCCTTTCTTCCTCCTCCTCCTCCATGTGTTTGCGGGATTTTCTTAATTGATAAAAGGATTTTGTAACCATGGTTACGTCATTGGACAGGCTTCGGTCAGCAATTGATTTCAACTGCTGTGTTTACCTAAGGCGCGCCTGCCATGGTGGTTTAATGGTTATGGAGCTCGACTGCTTACTACAAGGTCGCAGGATTGAATCCCAAACGCAGCGGTCACATTTCGATGGAGGCGAAGTTCTGGAGGCCCGTGCGCTTGATTTAGGTGCACGTAAAAGAACTCCAGGTGGTCGAAATTTCCTGAGCCGTCCACTAGGGCGTCTTTTGAGATTACAACGTGATTTTGGGACGTAAAACCAATACAGTTATAATTATTACACTCCTACCGCGTATACTTCGAGCACGTGACGTATAGACTCATAGTAAATGTTTTAGATGCGAAGCATCTTATGCTCGGGGCTCTGTCCGTCCCTCCCGTGTCCCGCGTCCTGCGTCCGCCGTCCGCCGTCCCCCGTCCCCCGTCCCCCGTCCCGCGTCCCGCGTCCGGCCACTGTCATGAAGTAGCGAAGCACCCATTATGCGAACCAGAACCCTGTAGTAATATGAAGGCCGTCAACCCTAACACAGTCATCAGAGTCATGGCTGAGAGCACAGAGAGGCTGCTTAGCAATGGCTAGGCAGGTGGTGTCTGTCGCCCAGGTTGACCCCATTCCTTGAGTCATGGCCGAGAGAACAGAGAGGCTGCTTAGCAATGGCTAGGCAGGTGGTGTCTGTCGCCCAGGTTGACCCCATTCCTTAATCTTGCTTGCATGTGTTTGGAGGGGGCTTAGTCCGTCCCTCCTTCCCGCGTCCCACACCCCCCCACAGCGCATGCGCGTCCCCTGTGCTCTCCTACGCTCACCCCCCTTCCTCTACTCTAGGAATCATCTACTCTACTCTACGGAGCGGCTCCGGCGTCCCACAGCGCATGCGCGTCCTCTCTCCTCTTGGAATCATCTACTCTACGGAGCGGCTCACGCGTCCCACATCCCCACAGCGCATGCACGTCACCTCCCCCCTCTCTCTCCTCTCCTACGGTCCCCCCCCCCCCGTCCTTTCCTCTAGGAATCCTCTACGGAGCGGCGCGAACGACAGGTGGTGTGACAGCTGCTTACTCCGCTGGGGGGCGCCACGGTAGTTCCGCGGTATGAAAATGACGGAGCGCGCGCGCCTCATTCTCTCTCCTGCGCAGCGCCGCGATGAGCGCCCGGACCACTGCCGTGAAATGAGAGCGGCGACGTTCCTCCCGCTCAAGCTAATTATCTCCCCGCTGCTTCGCATCCACACATGGTTCCCTTTAGCGGGAGATGGGGAATTTTTTTTCTTGAACATAACTTCTCGTCGTCCTGAATGGGAAGCGTAAACGTATTTTGCCATATGAAACGGGTCTTCCACGGAATGTTTGCTCACACTGGACATTCAAAGTACACTTGTCGAAAAAAGTTGCAGCGTATGTAAGCACTAAGCTGGTTCTCCGGTCGTCACAGAGAAAGTTTTCTTTGTCTTGAGCGGCCAGCGCTAGTTTCATAAACTGCTTTTCGTTCAAGAATGGAGGCCGGGATAGAACGCGTGCGCTGTTCTGAAAGAAATCGGCAGCTCAAAGAAATCAGTAGAAGACTGACACAGCGCGTGCGGCGCGGGTCCGCAATTAAAGCCTAATGAGCTGTCTCTTCAGGAAGGACTTTCGTCTCTCTCTCCTTGGAGAGATCCCGTGAAACTGGGAAAAGCGCACAAGAAATGAAAATGGAGGGAGAAGCTCGAACAGTGCTCGCAGAGAGCAACACGGGACAAGCGTCCTCGAAGCAAGCACTGCTCTCAAAGAAGCTCGAAGAAACGTGACGTGCTTTGCGAGTATGTCGGCATTGCAGATAATCAGTTAGTGACGCTCTGTTTACTCGTCAATGGCGCGTTGAAAGGATGTGCTTTTCTGAGAAACTTTGTGCGGCTAGCCATGTATGCGGCGCGTAGAAAAGCGCATACAAGCAAAATTAGAACTCGTAGCATGGCTCGCGTCTTGCACGTGGCGTTTCTGAACTTCTGTTAGCATAAAGTATTATTCGATTTTGATGACATGTAGTCGCATAGTGCCTCAGCTTTTCATGAATGTGTAGTTTCCCGAGCGATGAAATTGGATGACTATTCAGCTTAAAGGGAAGGCTTGTGATCCTCCAGATCAACTGTGCGTGTTCGTTTAGGTTGATTGCATGCTAATTTATTATAGTGTGTGATGCATATTGTAAAACTCTTTCGGTTGGCTTGTTTCCTTTGTTCACTGAGTGCTTTATGTTCTATCTTGCAAAGTTATGTCTGTCTTGCATTCGGAGCTTGTGTCTATTCGTCTTTCTTTACCGTCCAGCAAGACGGTAAGGGGGGGTTCCGATAGTGCGAATGTCCTTTAAGCGGCCTTATCGTTGCTGATACCTGCATAAATTATATGGACGTTTTGTACATGGTTCACCGTGCACCCAACTGTGCTTTCAAGGGTTAAGTATAGTGACCCTAAATCTTAACTATCGGTCTCATTGGTAACGTTCCACCATCATGCTCGCAAACTTTGGTTCCTTACTCCAAACTGTGCTCTCTGACTTTCATCCATAAAGGCTTAAATGAGTGACTTGAGCAATGTCATGTATCCGTGGTCGGGAAGTGCGTAATGCGAAATGGAAGAATAACCCCTACATTGGACGAAAATTGCGTAAATCACGTTTTGAAGATAATGATTAATGAGCTGGAAGCACACACAGAAAAGTAAGAGGTCGCACGAAGAAGCTTACGGTGAAAAGCTGTGAACAACGAACGAATTTATGGATAATACTAATCGAATTGTTCCTGAAAACACTGCAATTTTGTTCATATACGAGCGAAGGATGTAATTTATGTCGCGATTAATGTAGTTGCATCGTTTTTTTCGCAGATTCCACTCTTTATCTCTCGAACTATTCTTTCCGTAAAATACTGAAAGCATTCTATAATATTTGGCCGTGCTTAGGTATAACAACTGGGGTATGCGTGACGCATGCAAGTATATTTAAGATCAATTTTCACTTGCTGCACATATACTCGGGACATCTGTACATTAGTCGCTGAGAAATTGGAGCTGTGAAAGTAAATATATATAATGAAACGCACCAGCAGATCACATGCACTGCAGGGATGGATGTTATAGAGAGCAGTCGGCAAGGAGCTGACGATGAGCCATACATTATGCAGTGATGGCCGACAGTTAGCGAACGTTACTTCAGAACCAAAATTAGCCAGCACTATCACGAATTAGCAAGAACTAGCTATTATTAGCCAGGACTAGCCGTCGCTACCCTGAGCGATATGAGGTCCCTGATTTCGAAAAAAAATCCCAGTTTTCTTTATTTATTTTTGTATTTATATCATTACGAAAAAAAAGTCACGCCATATCCACGTAGTGAATGATGAGTGGGCGAAGCTCGATCGTTTTCATTCATGGCAGAAAGAGAATGTGTGGTCTGGAACGCGCTTATACTTCATGGTCTTCAGCGTCATCGTCATCGTTATCACGTGTAGTGGGTACAATCCACTATACTGGAACGCGCCTATACTTCATCGTTATCACGTGTAGTGGGTACATTCCACTATACTGAGTCATCGTCATCTTTATCACGTGTAGTGGGTACATTCCACTATACTGGAACGCGCTTATACTTCATCGTTATCACGTGTAGTGGGTACATTCCACTATACTGCGGCATCGTCATCTTTATCACGTGGAGTGGGTACTTCCACTACACGTGGCTACTTACCTATCTACCTACCTACTACTACTACTACTACTACTACTACGACTACAGAGGAGGGACAGACCCACACCCTAAGGAGCTTCGCCCCTAAAAAACGCAGAACGCGAAAAGAAAACCGCAAAGCTACATAGTTTTCGTCGCCTTTGTTATGAATTTTTTTTTTGCTCTGCCTTGAAACTCAATAAAAACTAAAGCTATGCAGCTATCGTGCGTGCGTAGTAAATCTCGGGAGAATGCGGGCTGCTAAAGAATAGCTCTATACGGATTTTCAGGTTCGCTTTATAAACTGTGCCTTCACCCATCGCATCAGTTCTGAAGAAAAAAAACGCGGCTACGGATATGAGTGGAGTGCATGGTGGTGTCAGGACGCCGGCATGAACTACGAGCTAAGGCAAGTGCGATTGTATACAACGCAGCAACCTCTCGACGAACAATAAGAAAAAAGAAAACGGCGTTACATAACAGCGTTACGGTGACGAATATATCCTTTTCCTCGGCGCCCCGCTTCAAATGCGAAAAGCCTCTCTACGAAGGGTTTTGATCGCGTTGACTTGGAACGGAATATACAAGGAAAAATGAGGCGAGAAGATACCACACAAATATGTGACTGTGAAGCAGCGAAAGCGCCAAGAGGATTTTTCCGCCACTTCAGCAGAATATGACAGGCCTCTCTTACATATTCAGCGGCGATCTTTGTTGCACCAGCAAGTCGCGCCAGCGTTGCCAGTTTGTCTATGCATTTTTGTTCTTTCTTGCGCGTAGTGCAAGACTGAAGATTCCATACCGCTGGCATATAGCACTCCAAGCGGGTTCAACGACGCTTTTCTATAAATGCCGACCGTTGCTCGCCGATTTTCTTCATGCTTACGGAATAATCTCGTCCGAAGAAGACCAAGATGAATGCGAACCGCTATAATGCGATCTGTATGCGCTGCTAAGCGGATACGCTGTCTACCAAGTGACACCATCCCCTACGTTTTCCGACACATATCTTAGTATGGATCCTAAATAATATGTGGGGTTTTACGTGCCAAATTGACGATGCGATTACGGGGCACGTCTTAGTGCAGGGTGCCGGAAATTTAGACCTTCTGGTGTTCTTGAACATGTACTGACATCGCACAGTACACGGCCCTCTACCATTTCGCTTCCATCAAAGTACCACCTGCTGAAATCAAACCCGTGACATTCGAGTCAGCGGCCGAGCACAGTAACCACTGTACCATCGAGGCGAGATACTACTAGTGAACTTTGACTACGGGCGCACACAAAACTAGATCACGCCTGCACTACTGCTAACTTAAGAAGCAGCAAGCGCAGTTTCCTGGAATGCCTACGGTCCCATAAAACCGCTTCGGTCTTATGGTTATTCTTTTAACAGCTAAGCTGTTTAAACTATAGCTGTAATTTGTGTGTGGCATATCAGAAAATATCATCATAAAATGGTATGGGCCACGAAAATTGGGTAAATCCCACTATTCATGGCCTACTCAAATGAAAAAATTTGGGGGGGGCCCTTAATCTTTGCCTTTAAGAGTTGAACGCGATAGCGATATCCTGCCCCGAGTGTGTACTTCAACCACTTAGTGCATACTTGCTATACACCCACTACGTGGTGTTAAGAGAATACTCGCCGTAAGGTGTGTGGCTTTTGTAATGGGTGGCCGGCTTTAAACTACGAAATCGTTATGATAGTCACATGTTCTGACGCCCGATGACAATGTACGCTTGTATCACGCAATATTACTGGAATATTACATGTTATAGTGCGTTATATAAAGGACGCTCGCGTTTGCGAAGCATGAACGTTATTTTCACTGCATTTACAAGCAGGGGAACTTATTTACGCTGTATTTCCAAGCAGAGGCGTGGCTGTGTGGTGGAACACATGCTTGCCGCGGAGACGGCCTGGGTTCGATCCTGACTCGGACCCGGAAATTTTTACCGTTTATTTTATTTGCATCTTTCTCGATTTTTCTGTCACAGACAAGATGATGATTTTTCGCTCACAACCAACGACGCCGACGCTGACGCCGGAATTTGTGCGAAAGGAGCTTTTTAACGCTATAGCGTTAATAAGTTGTAAACGGGCATATGCCACAGAAATTGGATAAATCCAAGTGCTCACCACTGGCCCACACTAAAAATGAAGAAGACAACAGTGAGCTCAACAAATGGCTGCGAATCGGCGGCGGCAAGACGAAGACCCCGAGCGCGTACAACGAGAGAATACTGGGGAACGGAAAAGGCAACGAGAAGTTCGTGAAGCCATGGTAGGCCTAGGCTAACGGCGACAGGCGCGTAGATCTATCAGAGGTGCGAACGCTTGTTTGCAGCAGGTGTTTCGGTCTCTGGAGCTTGGACAACCGTAACGTGTCTGTAACTGTGTGCGGTTTAACTCAAACCGCAGAACGGGCTACGCACATATGGGATAAATTACCACTACAGAGTATTTCCGGTTTTGGGTTGTATTTACTGCACACTAAGTGTTGTTATAAAAGAAGTGAATGACCTCCAACAATATATGTCGTGTGCAGAAAAAAACATGGTTCATCCCTCCGTCATAGGAATCGGTATAACACGAAAGTGAAACATGTCCTTACAGAAGTAGTTGAATGTTTACTGTACATTGATATAATATAGCTTGGACAAAGTCTGTTGGTGTTTGACAGTTATATCACCGTTTAACGTGGATTCATCCACGTTGGCGCTTGGTGGATCTGTATACCGACGACTAACGTCCATGATCAATGATTAAACGAACCCTTGCGGTCATAGATGCTTGTGGTAGCTTTACGGTGAGAGCGGAAACAGTGAAAGCGGTGTGACAGCCAGAAGAGCGTCGCTGATTGGACGCCGAACTTGAGCTAAGGTCGCCTACTCGCGGCATGTTAGAGTTATTGAACAACGCTGCCCGACCAGAGGGAAACGCAACGCGCGTCGTGTCTTGCCCGTTGGCTGGCTGCGATTTTTCGCGGGGCGAGCTGGGAACGCGGTGTTAATGCCACGCGAAGCACTCGCGCGTCGCAGAGATATTTTTGATATGGACGGATGCAATGAGCGAGGACGATGCTAGAGGTAAGGTCGCCACCTGGCAGTGTGTTAAAGCGTCGACAAAACTGCACTTTTCCTATTCGAAACGCGCCGAATGGGACGGACGCGATGAAACAACGCTTTGAAGGAATTAATCGTATATATCACGGTCATGATGCATTAATTCACTTTAGCAAGAGCACTGTGAGAGGACAGTGGTAGATATAAAAGGCTTGTTTTTAAAGCCTGACGAGTATGTGACCATGGCGCAGTGGATAGCGTGCCCGGCACCTCTTGTCGCGGACCTAGATGTCGTAGGTTCGACTCCCGTTGACGGAACTTTTTTCTTTGTCTTCTGATCATCCTTATTTTTCCGACGTCATTTCCGCGACGGAAATACGTCACTCAAATCTTGGTGAACCCCGTCATAAAACACTTTCGTGTTAAAAAATAGTGGACGCTTCAGAGTATGCTTTGTGTACTCTGCTATGGGAAAGCGAGAAGCCGTCGGGAAATGCGCCGCAGAGCGTGCATGAAGAATATGTGTTTTGAAAAAAGTGTGAGAGATTAAATGTACCACTTGTACTCAACTATGAGAGGGCAGTATGTGGTCCCGGTTAGAAGTTTCTTTTTGTGTTTAGAACAAAATATGAAAGGTTGAAGGTATCATCTGCACTCCACTATGGGACAGCAACCACGAGATGCAGTTCACAGCAATGCTCATTGAGCCAATGTAACAGTGCACTGCAAAGCTATGTTATCTTGTAAAGCCGCCATGCTTGTTCTCGCTAGATCTCGGAAATTCTGAGCATTTTTATGTTAATACCTGACAAAAACTCGACATAAACTTCTAAAGTGCAAACACTTTAAAGCTGCGTCCTTTCCTTTAGGCAAACATCTCTCACCTTGAGGTAGCATACCGAATGTTAGCGTGGAGACTGCGGCAAATTTCAGATCACAGGGCATTCGCCATAAAAGTTTGTTTTTTTTTCTTGATGGTGATCACGCTTAGAACTTTTCGAGAATGTAAAGAAGAAAGCCTAGCTGAACGCATAGCGATGTAAAATGAAACTCTGAGATCACGCGGCGACGCAAAGGAATTTAAAAAAATGCGACAGCACCGCTTGTAAACACAGCCTAGCGAGCAGAAGCAGCCAGACGTCCAGGGTAAGGGGCTGTGTCACTCGAGCAGCAACTGTTATATTAGGGCGCGCTATCTCGGCAGGTGTCAGCAAATCACTCGTATACCGTTCTACGTGCTGTTCTCTAAAACTGAAAATGCAGCACGAAAACCATTTTTCTCCCACTAGCGGGCGTAATCCCCTACACCGCATTTTGTAAGATTACGTGAAGTCGAAACAAAAAGAGTTAGCTGCTTGGCTGAAGTCGTATAACATTGCAATACAACTGGCAGGCTCCGGGTGGAGAGAGGCGTTCACATCGGCGACAAAAACCGCATGAAATAGCTCGACATTCCATGGAATGAAAAAAAAAGCAGGAGACATTTTATTTCTGCAATGTTACCCTCTTTATTGCTTTCTAGGTCGTGGGTTCGACACCTGTCAGCAAAACTGTTTCACCCAGCTTTTTTTTGTTTGCCATCTGATCACGTGCATTGGAAATTTCCGTGACAGAAATACGTCATGAATGTCTTGGTGCATTCCGGTATAAAACGTTTTAGTGTTAGAAAGAATTAAACGTGCAGTGCTTTTTACGAAGAAGGTGTTGTACCTGCCAATCTTCCAGCATGATAACTTCATTCTAACTGACTGAACAATCCATTTGTGTATCTCTTTCATTTACTCGAATACTGCTAATGTACCGCGGCTTTATAGGAGTAAATGGTGAAACAAAGTATATACAGTCGAACCCAGTTATAAGAATATTCAAGTGCCAAGAAAAATCCATTGTTATAACCGATAATTGTTATAAACGGGTTGCATGAAAAAAGACAAAATGCAGTTGTCACAGCCATTTATTAGCCAGTTGACTAAGCTGATGTCACGGCCATGATGTCCGAGCTCCTCTGTCTCTTCGTCTTTTTTGCGGACGCCAAGCACTGTCCACTACAGTCAACGGCCAATCATTCGGACATGCTTGAAAATTTGGACGCTTTCGCGGCACCGCCACATGTCTTAAAGAGATCAATATATAGGAACGTCCAAAAGTTCGGACGCTGAAACTCTTCAGCGTCGGATTTTTCGCACTTCCTGTGCAAACTGCGCGTCTGAAACGGCATTAAGTGAAGCCCCCCACCTCTGCCGCGTCTGTAGGTTCGAACCAGCGCTATCGCTAGTCGATCCGTTTTGCAGCAGTAGAGTTCGAAAGGTAGATTTGCCGCAATGCGAAAGTGTAATGGGGTGAAGCTAAGCTAAACACCTGAAGAGGCCATTGTCATGGCGCAGTGCGGTGATCCCTTTACAAATAAGCGCCGGAAATGTGCGGAGGCATGAGAGCTTAATCGCTTACAACACCTATGATAAGAATATTAAGCTAACTGTTCGGTAGTGCATGTGGCCTAGCGCAGTTGTATGCGTAGTGCACTGTAGCGAGAGAGAGACAAGACGTGAGACGTCGTGAAGGCGGCCGACGTCTCACGTCCTGAACCTGGTCGCGCGGGTGGTCGGGCGCGGGAATCACCGCGCTGGTGGCCGGACGTGAGGTTGCAGGTGACGTAGTCGGGGGGAGTAAGGTCGTGGTCAAGGGAGGGCTGCGGGCCGGTTGATACCGCGCGCTGCGACAGAGGGGAAACCTGGAACTGCAAGTCGCGGGTCCACGGAAGCGGGCAGTACGTGTGGCCGCAGCAGGCGAGTACCGCAGCGCAAGGGTCGTCGTAAGGTTGCGGGCTGGAGGTCGATACGGCCGCGACATGGCGTAGCTCGACCGGCAGCGCGTTGTCAAAGACGGCATGCATCCGCGGCTGTGCCGTGACGCCATTCGCTGCGAGAACGGCGTCGTGCTGCATGAACCATGCTTAGGGTAAGGCCGGGAGGAACGGTGGCACTGGCGGCCAAAGTCGAGGGATCATTGCAGTGGGCCGCTCGGCGAAGGGCGTGCTCTTCGGGTCTGGGTCACCACTGTAGCGAGAGAGAGACGAGACGTGAAACGTCGTGAAGGCGGCCGACATGGCCGTGCCGATGTCCCGCCACCTTATTTGGGAAGGCCAAGCGGAGCTGTGGCGGCGGCTGCAGGCGTCCAGACCACCTGGGGCGAGAGCTCGTTCTAACTAGCTCGCGCCTCTAGCTCTGCATGAGCTGCGCGAGAGGCGCGGCGCGGTGGTTAGTAAATGATGATGATGATGAAGGGCGAAGATGACGCTACAGCACTCATTTAAAAGGCGACAACCCAAACGCACCACACCACCGTTAATACTGTCTCTTTGTGCGAGACCGCTAAGTGTGTCGCACAGACGTGTTGCCTTGACGAAGCAGCTCGCCATCACCACGATTTTGTGCGGTCAGGACTGGAGTTAGCACGCCATAACGAACGCTTTCACGGCAAACGCACTCGTGCGTATGATACAGCAAGCACCCCGATAGTGACGGCGTGACTTTAGTAGGCGACGGGCGGCACACAGGTTGCTGTGGCAGCCTAAGAGCTTGAGAAATGCTGGGGTAAGATCGCCACAAGTGTCAAGCCATGTGCTTTCTCACTGGCGAAGTTCGCAGAACTGCGCAGAATAAGGGGCGAGCGAGCTGACTGTGATCGCAGCAGCGCGGGAAGCGCACTTAGGGCAGATCCTTCGTGTTTTGAAGAGTGGGTCCATTCATGTTCGGAGGAGTGGAAGGGCGACGGAAGAGGCACGTAAGGATGTTGATTTGGAAAAGGCTGCAGGGTGGCTGCTATTCAGGGCGCGGCGGCCGTTGGCAGGCGTGTGAAACTGGAATTTTTGGCTTTCTTCTTTCCTTTTAAGGATTTCATGTTCCATTACCTTTCGGCATGGACACCTAGCAGGCAAACTTCATTGTTATAAGCGACAGTGGGCATGGGGACATTGCAGTAAGCGGGTTATTTTACAATATAAAACAAACCAAAGTTGAGGGTGCAGCAGACTTTTATTGTTATAACCAGTATATTGTTAAAACCGGTGTCCTTATAAGTGGGTTCGACTGTAAACAGTTTCTACGGGAAACAGTCTTCAGTCTCACATGTAAGGCAGTAAAGTTTGTGTCAGGCCCTGAGGAGGCTCTGCTATTTGAATTTGTTCGTTGTTTGTTCAGCGCATCTAGCGCTTTCCTAACCTTCATACGAGCAATGTTTTATAGCTATTTATCTTTAGTGTTGTCTCTTATGCCTGCATCTGCATAAGTACACTCAGTAAATGTGATCCCGTTTTCTTTATGTTTGGAGCTCGTCTTCTGTACTGTCTGTGATAAACTCCCTGTGGTAAAGTTGCTACACAGCCCCGCGCTACGCCGTGCGACATCATAACAGTATCACGCACTAGGCACGTAGAACTGCACAGTTGTTTAAATTAAAATCTCTGTCACGCTTAGCGGAAAAATTAACAGTAGCGTTGCCTAAGCGCCAGCACTTGTTACCTGCCCGGATAGATGTCACCTTGTTGTTAAATATGAAAACTGCCTTTGTTGTGGCCACTTTGAAGCCAGCCAAATGCCAGTGTAATTTTCTGCAGGTAGACCAATACGGAGCCATATTTTCATGGCACAACATCCTAAAACCCCATTCGACAACGCGACAAAACGTATAAATTTAGTGAACCAGAATTTCTGTGAGCGTGTTTCAAAACCACGTAACGTCCAGCGACGAAGAACAAAGTAGGAAGGCTGCGGCCCTGTCGGGCCGAGGGGGAAAGAAACAAAAAATTGAAAAAAGAAAAAAAAAACCGGCAGATTCCACGCATTGTGGAAGTCGATGTAATGCGAAGCAGCCAGCAAGGAGCAAATCACGCTGTACATGACATGCATGTCATGATTTACATGTTAGGACCTGTCATTTATGTTCTTCATAGTCACGTCGCGCAATACCCATTTTGGTGTATATTGCCACGCGCGTTTCTTATTTTCATTCTTCTGGTACTCGGTTTTCGCCCACAAAGACTGTCCGCATGCTCAGAGCAAACCGCGGCTGATTGTTCTAGAAGCTTCACGATTATTGTAGATCGTTGCGTTAAGATTGCGCGCAAGACGCGAACACTCTAGCTTATTCCAGAGCTTGCGCGACGACCAGTGATAAGGCGAGAATGTTCGACGCGTGATGTATAAAAGCCGGCGCGCTCCAACGATGATCAGATTATCGACGGCCGACGCTCTGTTCGCCGCTCTCAGTGCCAGCGTGTATTGCTGTAATCTGACCTTCATTTTCCCGGCCACAAGTTCGGCCAAAATAAAGAGTTTCTTCTTTACCTCGCCGACTGTTGCCTTCGTCGACGTCACGACCACGTGACAATATCAAGCTAGCGAAGTGAACGCAAGCGCACCATGAGCGTGGTATGTAAATGGCGTTGTACATGACATGCATGTCATGATTTTCATGTTACCACCTGGCTCTTATGTTCGTCATACAGTCGCGTCTAGCAATACCAATTTTGGCGTATATCAAGCTGTTGAAACAGCCGCGATCGCGCTATGAGCGTGGCATGCAAGTCATGTGTACAGCCGCGGCCACGTCTGTGTAGAGCGCGCGAGCACCCAGTTTTTGCTCTGCGGGGCGACACCTTGAGGCAGTTTCGGGCTCCGACGTGGTGTGTCAGTAGCATGCGTGGCCTGGTAGTCAGGCTGATCACGTCAGAGCCCGAAACTGCCTCAAGGTGTCGCCCCGCAGAGCAAAAACCGGCTGCTCGCGCGCTCTACACAGACGTGGCCGCGGCTGTACATGACACGCCATGATTTTTATATTAACACGTGTCATTTATGTTTTTCATACAGTCATGTCATGTAACACCGAACTT
>JALIZH010027327.1:0-50255 GCA_030522465.1 Rhipicephalus appendiculatus
CGCATGCGAAACAGAGGCACAGACGCGACAGACGCCGGTCGCGTTGGTCGCGTCTCGCGTCGGACTCTACAGCGTTCGCGCTTTGCTTGCGTAGTGTCGCTGTGCCCAGCGTATCCAATCATGCAATAAGGAAGACGCGCGCATCGCGTTCCTCTCTAACCGACCCCGTCTCAATGCGCACAAGCGTTCGCCGAACACACTTTGGAATTTACAAAAGTTCCTTCAATATTATCAATCCGGTGTGCGTCCTGACCACCCTTACTGCGCATGCGCAAACCATAACAAAAATACAAAAAAACCTCCTCTCCCCCTCTCTCTCTCCTCTGGGCATCCCTACCCGCGGCGTCCACACCCCCACTGCGCATGCGTGTCACCCCTCTGGCATCCCTCCCAGCGGCGTCGACAACCCCACTGCGCATGCGTGTCCCCCCTCTCTCTCCTTTCCTACGCTCCCCCTCTCTCCTCTCCAACGCTCCCCCTCTCTACTCTGGGCATCCCTCTCCGCGGCGTCCACACCCCCTACTGCGCATGCGCGTCCCCCCCCTCTCACTCCTTTCCTACGCTCTTCCCCCCCTCTCTCGCCTCGGACGCCGACGCAGGCAGCGTCTACTAGCGAGTTTCTTGGTTGACAAAACCGACTGCTTGCGCGGCACCACCGTTCACTGGCCACCCCGTATATATAGGCACTGGATCTTGACCTGCAAGGTGGTGCCGGTGGGAGATTTCTCCCTGTGCGTTGTTGAACAATAAGAATTCGCAGCGTGCGCGTTAACTAAAAGCGGACTGCACGTCTCTGTTTCCAATCGGAGTCTTCTGTCTCTCATTGCCCATTAGCAGCGATTGGCATGTTCCAGTAGAAAACACCGGTCCATCACTGCGCGCTTTGCGCCTCCCCAGGTTTCTCTCCTGCGAACGCCGCGAAGGATGGATGGATGCATGGATGGATGCTCTGAGCGTCCCCTTTATAACGGGGCGGTGACATGTCTGCCACCAGGCTCGAAAAAAAAAAAAAAGAACAGAGAAAGAAAACTTTTTTATGTGTTGGCCTAATGCCTTATCTACATTGATTAAATATGTGTTATTATACCTAAGAAAAAATATAAATTCACGGTCCATCTCTCTGCCTCTTAAGGCAGAATGACCTTATTTTTCCCCATTATTTATTTTTGTCCTTTATCTCATCTCTACTTTTCTGCCACCAATACTCTAACCGTCTCTTACTTATTTCTATCGCGGACGTGTTCAGCTTTCCATTGTTGTCCTTAAAACCCAAGGCTTCATGTAGACTCGTGCCCACACGTTTACCTGGGTGGATATGGCCACATTCAATAAGTACATGTTCCATCGTTTCCTTAGTACCCCCAGCATGTACATTGTTCTTCTTCGCTACTGAATCTCGCTTTATAACTACGCGTTCTAAGGCAACCCGACCTTGCTTCAAACAGTAAAGCGCTTCCCTTTGAATTATCATAAAACCTTTCCCTCCTTATTTCGTTTTTTCCCTTTCGGTAGTTACTGAGAGCTGGCTTCTTTTCCATCGCTGTCTTCCAATAAGTCCTCTCCGCCTCTCTGACTTTTCACTTAATGCTCCTTGCTGCCATATCGCCCACACTGCCAGCCGTATATTTACTGGTGAGCCTCCTAGTTATTTTTCTACACTGCGTGTCAATGCTTTTTGTGTACAAATGCCTGAAAACCTTCCCTGCCCATCTACTCTCCTTCATTTTCCTCAGCCTCTCTTGAAATGTCATTTTGCTCTGAGCTTCCCTCACTTCAAAGCCTGTCCATCCCATATCACCCTTTACAGCCTCATTTGTTGTCTTTCCGTGAGCGCCCAGCGCGAGGTGTTCCACAGTCCTTTGATTTAAATCCATTCGTGATTCCACCTCTGACTTCATGTACACCACTGAGTTCCCAAATGTAAGCCTCGGAACCATCACACCCTTCCACAGCCCTCGAAGCACCTCGCACCTATTGTATCCCCATAACGCTCTGTGCTTCATGATTGCAGCATTCCTCTTTCCCTTTGCTATCGATGCTTTCTCTTGTACCTCCATATATCTACCCCCCTCATTTACCCATACTCCAAGGTACCTGTACTCGCTAACCCTCAGTATTTCTTGGCCGCATGGTCTTCGTGATCATTGAATACCATCAATCCACATTTTGTTGCACTAAATCCTAGTCCTAGAGCATCGCCTTCCCTTCCGCATATATCTGCCAGCCGCTGTATATCATCTTGACTGTCCGCAAATAAGACAATATCGTCAGCATAAAATAGACCTGGAAGCTTCTGCTCAACCATCGCGCCGGCCTGTTTGTGTGACAGATTAAATCCAATATTGCTCCCTTCTAGCGCTTTTCAAATGCGAATGCATTTCTTAGTCGGGCTATGTCAGGCATCCGGCGTTGTCCGGCGTTGCCCGCGAAGGAGGAGGTGGATAGGTTGAGGAGGTGTGCGCGCCGGCAGGTGTTATCTCTCCGCTCTCAATCCCTCTCCCATAGTAACAGCTGCGGGCGCGCGCGCTTATCCTCGCCCCCTAGCAACCGGAGCAGGTGGTGCGGGCGTAGTAGCGGAGAGTGAGTGGAGAGGAGGAGCGCTCTCTGGTGCGTGAGGGCGCTCGCATCGCGGAAGCTCGGCGGAGCTCCCGCGTGTGTGGAGGAGAGTGTAGCAGAGGGTAGGTGCAGTGCTTCGCCGCTCCTTCTCTCGCCGTTCGCTCTCTCTCCTCCTTGCGCCCCACTCTCCCGTCCACTCGCTCGCACGTATATATAAATGGAGTGATGCGCGCGCGAAATGCATTCGCATTTCCTCACGATTCCCTTCGGGGAGGTGGGGGGCATTTTTTCTATCCTCACCATGTACAGCATGAATAACAGCGAGGACAAAGGACATCCCTGTCTCAGCCTCTTGCTGATTTCAATGGTGTCCTTGGTACTTATTCCTTCCCATTCTACATAAACTCTATTTTCTCGGTATATCTCCCTCAAAAGCTGTATACAGTCGTCTCCTATGCCCACTTCATTCAATATATCCCGCAAAATTTCCTGATTAACGTTGTCATACGCCCCAGTCACTCCTTGGCTCCAGTGATGTCTAGTGATGGCAATGAGCGCTAGCGTCAGCGCCGCCTCCAGTGTAAGCGTTAGCGCCCGCTGCTTCACATCTACACATGGTTCCCTTTAGCGGGAGATGGTGTAATCTTTTAACATGCCGCAAGATGGCGACGTTATCGCAAGTTCTGTGCTGAGTCAGCGACGCTCTTTTAGGTGTCACAATGCTTTCTCTGATTACGCTCCCACCGTTTACTACCACAGTCTTCACAAGGGTTTGTTTAATCATTTATCATGGACGTTAGTCGTCGGGATGGAGTTACACCAGCAAGCGTCAACGTGGGTGTATCCACGTTAAAACACCAATAGACATTCAGCAATTTCTCTTATATCAATGTACAGTAAACATTTACCTAATTCTGTAAGGACACTTTTTACTTTCGTGTTACACCGATTCCTATGACGGAGGCATTAATCCTGTTTTTCTGATTTTTTTCAGTCACGTCACGCTGCAAGGACGAAGTGGAGAAAGTAGACGCGCCGTTCACGCGGTGACGTGATTTTTTACGTTTATTGGAGCATATACTCTTGATCTTAGAAAAAAAAAAGAAAAACTTACGGATTTCCCCCTCAATATGCGCGTTATAGAAAATGGGGGTAAAATCAGTTACTGGACTAAAGCTGTGCCGTGTCGACATGACGGTGCCCAGAGTACAGAATCAACCGCCAACCTCCCCACTCTTGTAGATAATTTCGGCTATTATTCAGCCCCGCAACAATGATTCATTAAAGTGCGAGAGAGGGAGAGTAACATGTAAAAAATTGCTGTAAAGTATGCTGTCAAAAGTTCCCGTAACTTAGCTTAGGAGTCGTCGTTTTTCTGCAATGATAACAACCGGGGTTTTACGTGCTAGGACCACGATATGATTATGAAGCACGCCGTAGCGGAATTCCCCAGCAACATTACCCGTCTGGTGTTCTTTACCGCACTATGACGTCGCCCAATATACTGGCTTCTACTGTTTCGCCTCCACCGAAATGCGACCGCCACGGTGAGGATCAAGCCCGCCACCTTCGGGTCAACAGCCACGCACCTCAACCACTGTACAACTGAGGCGGACGTTCTTGCGCAAGCGAACATGAACACTATCAGGAAATGTTTAATATAACTGCAGAAAGCTTTCACATTCTAATTGTCGTCAGTATTATTGGTATTCAAATCACGACCATGGAGTACACAATTGTACGTGCAGGTGTTGCGGAAAAATATGGAACAATATTTTTTAATGTGGCATAACCATTCCTACACTTAAGAAATCTTGCACAAAATGCAATCCAAACGAATCATCACTTGTCTAGGAAGCATATTTGCTCTTAGCAATTCTAGACCGCCCCCTTAAAATATGCATATGAAACTGCCCTTAAAACTGTTTGACCAAAGATCCTCGCTGTTCAATGGTAGCGCTATTTCAAAAGGAGTATCTGTTAAGCTGAGACAGTGTTAGGGCGCGAAATAACTACGGTCTACCTATGGTTAAAACAAAAACGAAATGGGCGTTTCAGCCCCACTAGGCGGGCCTTGTTCACACAGAAGAAAACCGCCGTAGTTAGGCTCAAACATTATTTTTTTTATTTCAACGATTTCTCTGGGCTTGTTATCTCCCGCCATGAATTTTCCTGCCCCCGAATGGTTTCCGTCGAACCCTGTATTTCAGTTACTAATTTTTTTAGAAGCAAGCGCCAGTACGAAATACTTTTTTTTCCTTCCCTCTTCTTATGCGTTATTATCGCTCACGCAACGCAAGCACGCTTCTTACTTGCAAATACCGCGTTAGATGACACCTCAAAACCATGAATGAAAACCAGCAGATTGTGAATCCAAGGAAAGTATAGGGGAAGTTAGTTGTACTGGTTAAAGTGTATTATAGCAATTGTGATATAGATGTGAAGAAGTCGGCGAAAAGACAATTTCGCGACGGCAGGGACCGAACCTGCAACCTCAAAAGCCTGGTTGTCCGTGACTTTTTTTCATGCTTAAATTATGTATGAGCTTCGGCTTCTCGTTTTCATCACGCCTGTCAAGCGTAAGTCCCGTTTCCACGACACGCGTACAAAGAAGGCTTGATTGGACAACAGTGGGCTTGCGCGATTTTGGATTGGCATCTTTGTAGAAGTACTACGCCCGAGTGCGCACGTTAATTAAACCGCACCATTCTTCTGAGGTGTTATTTATAGCCTCGAGCTTTTGAAAAAAGTGTGGCAGACACAGTTTCCGTAGAAAAGAAGCATGTAAACACCAAGAGGAGAGTGCACTCTTCATGAAATAAGTTGGCTATACCAGAAACGATACGCCGTGAATCCCTGCAGCACGTAAAAAGAACATAAACACCGTGAGCACGTGGGGTCCACGGGTGCGTGGCCAAATCGAAACACGTGGAGTGTCGAAGTGTTTGTCTGCCCCAGTTTGAATAGGCAACCTACGTGCGCCTCATTATGTCAACGAATGAGGGTTTGTATGTACGGTCTCGAAGTTTGCGTAATTCTTACCATCAGCTCTTTTTCAGGAGACCGCCAGGCATCGAAACACGCAACCATAATGTGCAGCAGCCTGGCTAAACCCACTGTTGGGTAAAAGCGCCTTCTCTCTTTTTCGCTACGTTCCTCGAAAAGAAGTGGCGGACTGCATTGCGTAAAACAAAATAAACAGAGGCTGTTTGGAGACGTCGTTACCAACCGCTCGGTGTAAGAATGAAGCGGGCGTGCATGTTGAGATGGCGCATAAATCATAACACAACGACGGCACTCGGAACGGGCAGGCACGCGGGCGCTGACGCGATTGCGATAAGCCCAAGTCGCTCGTCAAGACTCAAACAGCCGTGGCTGTAACGCAGGCTCCTCTCGGCGAACAGGGTCGTTCTTTTGCTTTTAAAGAGACTTCGGCTTAGTTACTTTTGCGTTGTTGATTTACCGAGGAGCTTAAAAGCAACAGGACATGTAGCCAGACCGTAAGAAAGCTCGCGAAACATGGTGGTAGTACTCGCATTCAGGGAAACAACATAAAACAAAATGCACAATGGAATGCCATTGCGTAATGTGCTGTTTTTCTATGATAGTTATAGCAGAAAAAGAAGCGCTCGTTACCCTCGAAAATGTATCTCGGCAATGTAGCGAAGTACCGCGTGCAGAGAATCAATCACGCCAACTTCCTAGTCTCGACCTACGAGAAAACGCGCCTGTCAATGACACAGTGTTCTACGAAAACAGTGAGGCTGCATATTTTTTTGCAGTTGTACTGATAAACTTTGTTTTGTTTAATCGCCTACTGTGATTTATCTTGAATGTATCTGCATGGACAGCAAAAAAAGATAACAAAATGTGATCGCGTATTTCCATGACGTGACCTGTCGCTTGCTGTACCTCGGTGTCACGACGACTCTGAAAATATCTTGTTTTCGCTTGTTTCAAATATTGTTAGTTTCAAATATTGTTAAAACTTGTCAAGCTCAACAGGTACCAAATATTTCTATTAATTACTTCAGCTGTAGAGCGTCCGCTTCCGATGCGGTAGGTATCGTGTTCGATTCCTGGCGCCGACCGGAAACTCACCCGTTTTTCCCACCCTGCGAGAAATGGACGGCATGGGACCGCGAGACCTAAAACAAGGTCATCCCTCTCACTCTCTCTCTCACTATATATATATATATATATATATATATATATATATATATATATATATATATATATATATATATATAGACAGTACAATCTCGTAGATACGCTTCCGATAACAACGTTGCAAATAAACGTACGATCCGAATCGGGTTAATTTAATATTCGGTTCTCGGAATTGCTAAAATTATGAGGTTTTCCTGTCGATATATATATATATATATATATATAGTAGACACCGAAATAAATAAGAACGAGTAGAAGTGATACAAGGTATTCATTTATTTATTTATTAAAACCTAAACCCTCAGGGCCAAAGGCATTAGAGAGGGGAGTGGTTACAGAAAAACGACGGGAGAAAAAAAAAGCAGATAGAACATTTCAGTATAAAAGCATGTAGTTATACAGTTTTAGCTAGATAAACAATACACATAATGTGTTCACAGACAAGTTATAAACAATGATAAAAAGTGCACTAAGGTTACAAAATATGTATGTTGGAAAAAGAAATCAAGTCCTGGGTAGTTACAAGCACTCATGTTGCAAAAGCAAAGTAAAAACAAAAAATGAAGAGAATCCGTTTATACAATATTATTTAGTGCTGCTTTAAATAAGTGATTGTCCTGAATTGATGTGATGGCATCGGGAAGGCGGTTCCATTCAGTGGATGATCGGATAATGAATGACTGAAAGAAGCTTTTTGTGTGACACGTTTCGAGACCAACCTTATGACGATGATCGATTGGAGGCGATATGTATTGCTGCTGAGAAATGAGTTCGTTTCGGAGAGTTGGATGGTGGAATATTTTGTGAAAAACGCGTGTCTTTACGACGAGAAGATAGTGATGTGAGTGAAAGGTTGTTTTTCATGGCAGATACACTTGCAGTTTGATTATAGTTACATAAGATGAAGCGAGCAGAATTATTTTGCACGAGTTCCAATGAAGATATCAGTTTGTCAGTAGTAGTATCCCAAATAGCGCATGCATATTCTAATTTAGGTCGTACAAGGGTAATATAAAGAAGCATTTTTAGAGATGAAGGTGCAGTTGAAAAGTTACGGCGTAAGTAGCCTAGGGTACGGTTAGCGTTCCTAATTAAGTAGTCGATGACAAGTGCGGCGAGTATGACAAGTGCGGCGAGTTGGGCGGGTTGGTAAAGATGCATAACTAGGGACGTTCAGCGCAATAACACGGGGGCACAAGAAAGAGACGCAGACAACACAAGCGCTAACTTCAAACCACGTTTATTTTGGAACACACATGAATATATACTAACTCTAATCGCAGCAAACTCACGCCTCACTCTCTTACAAATATAGTTCTACAAAAAACGTGATGTTTCATCAAGAACACGCCTACAATCATCAACTAAACAGGGAATCCCGCACGTGTTATCCAGCAATGACAAAACATACAGAAAAAATCCAGTAAATCAAACATAAAAAGCGAAATTAAAACACATCACGCACGCAGGTTAGGGTTATTATTTTTGCGCAGGCGGCAAGGTTACGTCATTTCGTGTACTTTCCGTATATTCTCCAGATGGGCGTGCGTGATGTGTTTTAATTTCGCTTGTATGTTTGATTTACTGGATTTTTTCTGTATGTTTTGTCATTGCTGGATAACAATGTGCGGGATTCCCTGTTTAGTTGATGATTGTAGGCGTGTTCTTGATAAAACGTCATGTGTTTTGTAGAACTATATTTGTAAGAGAGTGAGGCGTGAGTTTGCTGCGATTAGAGTTAGTATATATTCATGTGTGTTCCAAAATAAACGTGGTTTGAAGTTAGCGCTTGTGTTGTCTGCGTCTCTTTCTTGTGCCCCCCGTGTTATTGCGCCGAACGTCCCTATTTATGCAAGGTATGACTTTTCCACATCATACTTTGAGGATAGAGCTGCAGCTCTTGTGGCATTATTTGTGTGCCATTGCATTCAATTCTACATGTTCTGACCAGACGTCTCTTTTTCTTCTACGCTATAGTTACTACGGCGACGTAGCGCGAGTGCTGTGAGTGCCCTTCTTCAAGATCATTGTTCGAATAATAACGATGGACAAAGAGTGTGAATATATATTTATGTTGATTACTTAGTGAGTTACTGGGTCACCTCTTTGAAAATTTTCTACGCTCTTTTATCAAATGTTGCAATGGACGCCTACTAGAGGTTCCCATCAATTTACCTGATGCAAACCTTCGGAAGAAGCATACAACGCATTTTCGGCCATCTTTTACTGGAATGGCCATTATTAGCTTCACTGAGGAAAGCGGTATCTCACACCCAGCAGCTCTTGAATAAAAGAACACGCCCCCTTTTGCAGACCTTTAAACTATCGCGGCGAAAAGGAGTTATGGCGCACAACTCGTACTGGCGAAATGGTTGCGTATAGACGCGTTTGCGGAACGTTGAGGCAGTTCTGAATGAATTCTGAATACTATGCCTGCTTCAAATTGCCACTTAAGCGCCAGTCGACGCTAAATCCACTGAGACGTGAATGCCGTTCTCAAGGCTCAAGTGCGGCTCGCTATGGCTCACTCTCAGTTGCAGACTCTCTCATGCTTGAAGCTCTGAAAGGGGCTTACTCATAGCCCAGAGCAGGAACAGCGTGAATGCTTCCCAATTCAAATGTGATTTAACAGTTCCATGGGAAGATGCTGGAATTGAAGCTACTTTCGATAACACAGTCACAATGCTTCGAAGATGTTTATATAGCTCTGCTATTCTGTAATAGGCACAGTCCGCATTTCCTGTTTAGCATTGGAACCTAAAAGTTTAGCCCTCAGAGTGACGTGATTTTGCGAATACGGCTATTAAATTTTTATGGTGGCTTGATGCAAGTCATTCTAATAAGGAGCGAAACAAAGAGCTCTAATTGATCATATTTAACTATTTGTATTTGTTGCATGTGATCCCTTGAAATTCCGCAAAAGCAGAAAGGAAGCATACGAATGAGAACATGCAACTTATCAGTAATCTGTCAAATGCCTGCTCGTAGGGTGATTGATACTAAATGTAATATGTTTTCTATTTGTTCTGTGCTTTCTGTATCGTACAAGTGCGTGAAATGGTAAACAATGCGATTCCTTAGGTTTCACAAGCATTTATCGAGGCATGATTTTCATTATAACTGCGGGTCTTACTTCCTGATGGTGTGAGAGAGGCGTTGAAGACGTAGAGTTTTAGGGGCGAAGCTCCTTAGGGTGTGGGTCTGTCCCTCCTCTGTAGTAGTAGTAGTAGTAGTAGTAGAAGTAGTAGTAGTAGTAGTAGTAGTAGGTAGGTAGGTAGGTAGCCATGTGTAGTGGAATGTACCCACTCCACGTGATAAAGATGACGATGACGCAGTATAGTGGAATGTACCCACTACACGTGATAACGATGACGATGACGCAGCATAGTGGAATGTACCCACTACACGTGATAACGATGACGATGACGCTGATGACCATGAAGTATAAGCGCGTTCCAGACCACACATTCTCTTTATGCCATGGATGAAAACGATCGAGCTTCGCCCACTCATCATCATTCACTTCGTGGATATGGCGTGATTTTTTTTAGTCCCTACGCCGCTGGAATAGGGGACAAACTGAACCCCTGGTGCTTAGGTTGCGCAAGAGGAAACCTGTACATTGGAACGTGGCCTACCGTTAGTGGATTCGTATCGCTCGCTCTACCGGTGCCGCACTCGTAGGTGGGAATGGATTAATTTTCGTGAGCATATTATGCGATACACCTAATAGGAGGAAGAAGTAGACTTCAGCCCCATCACTCCCAATGTGGTGCTTTGCCCCTAGACGCCAAGAGCTCCGTACTTTTGCCCGCTTAATCTTGTGAGCTCTGAAGCGAGCCGCATGTTGTACATGACTTACCTCGAGGAGGTTACAAGAACTTTGCAATGAGGCCACTACTCCTACTTAGCTGGATTACAAGGCTGCGCAACCACTCTTACAACTCAAGCACCTCAGATGCATGAATCGAGCTGGGCTCTACCCTGGAACAGCTTCGGAAAAGCTTGGCACTAAGCTAGATTGCAACGGCTCGCATGTACCCCTAGTCACGCCTCACAGTCGTACGATTCTCCTACCAAGGATGACAGATGCACGCCGAGACTTTGTAGCCATCGGATTTCAGAATCTTAACAAAACTTCCAGCTATTTCCGCATGCTTTCTTTTTGTTGGGTTTGAACACTCCTGCGAAAAGTCATTAAGTCTTCCGCGTGCTCGTCGGTCACCATCAAATAACTGGGCTTTAAAGGGCCAGTAAACAACCCCGAGGTCCAAAAATTGTTATAAAGAGAAATATGTGCACTTTTGATATGTGAACATGGAGCCGGAATAATTTTGCGAATACGTGCTATAATAAGGAAGTTACAGGGGTTAGAACATCAGTTTCAGCTGGTTTCAAATTTTCGCGTGGCCTCGCCACCCTTCTCCGCCGTAGGAAGGGGGGGAGGCATAGCCCGTCGTCGAGACTCCACCCACTTCTGCAACGTGACACGACGTCACTGATAACCATGACGGTATTCTGGAGCGCGAAAATAGACACGATACACGAGAAAGACTGAACAGGACGAGCGCTCGTCCTGTTCAGTCTTTCTCGTGTATCGTGTCTATTTTCGCGCTCCAGAATACCGTCATGGATCAGTACAAACTCGCCCAAATTTCCGTGCTTCTAATGTCACTGATAAGTCATCGGCACGCAGCCAACGACCGAGCAAGGCTTCCCCCCACATGATCACGTGTGAGCGGCGCAGGGAGGAAGCGCGATGCGAAGAGACGACCCTTTCCCTCGCGGTAAAGTATCGAGACGCCTCTTTATCTCGGAGGCTTTCTTTCTGTCAATACGGCTTCTCCCAGTAGTCTCGGGCTCTACAAAATGGCAGAGGGCAGCACAGGAAATTGAAAATGCGTACTGCGCGGCCGAAACTGCATCATCACAAGGCCAAAACGCCGTTTCGTAGGCCAATGGACCAATCGACGAGCTTCAGTGCCACGTCAAGTCGGCGATCGCCGACTTTACGTCACTGCGCGTACAAAGAGGATTGGTCAGGCATAGGAAAGCAGCGCGGGAATTGTTTTTTGAAAGGGAGGGTCTGCGCGGCGCACAGCGTTGTAATATTCGGGAAACGTGACCGCCGCGGTCTGCTGTACGAATTAGCGTGCTTGTTTGGGGGTGTTAAAAAAAGTAGGAGCCTGTTGACGGGCCCTTTAATCGTGGGTACGTGACCAAAACCTCGGCACTGGGCAAGAGGTTACAGAATGTGATAATGCCTAGAATGCCTACCAGCACCACTACTGTATCGTGGGCTACAGTGGTTTGCCAGAAACCTTCCGCGTCGCCACATAAGGCAGATTACAACATAATAACACGTCGCATATGGGCCCTGCATTAGCCCACGGCACTATAGAAGACAGTGCAAGACTGCTAACTGCTTTCCTGCCAGATACAAAGCTGCGTGAAAGCTCGCTGACACATCGCGGATATCAACGCGCACAAGCGTCAGGCGCAACGATTGCCGGATATGTATGAATATATGGTAGGCAAAACACACCTCGTGCGGCTTCATTACCACCATTACTACAATTTGCCGTGAGGAAGTACAGAAAGCTGATCTAACTTGGCCAACTCCATTAAGCAGTATGGTAAACATTCACTAAGAAAACTTAAACATTGATGCAAATTAGGCTCATGTAAATCGGTGCTGTCGCATTTCACGAGTACTGAAGAGTAGAAATCGCTGACTCCTCCTGTGCGTTTCGTAAGTTTTAGTGTTGTTGATAATGTTAAGGTTGTTGATTTCTCGCTTTTTATGATGCTACGCGTTCATACACTACAACGCATCACGTCGGCGTTCGTTCCGATGGGTGTCACGAGTTCTCGCAGCGCGTTGACACGCACTTTGAAAGTTCCTGCGAAATGTCACACCACTCTATATTTTTGTTATACACGTACGAAAGCGAACAATTCTACTTTCGAGATTCGGCTATTCCGTTTGCCTTCGTGTGTCTGCCTGTTCCTCTTTACTTCGTGGTACCCGCGGGGGCCGAAAGGTGTTTCTGGCACGAAAAAAAAAAACAGTAAAAGCAGAATGGATGGTCGGCCAGTGAACACACACTACCGTCAGCAGTTCCGCGAAGAAAAAATCGAAAGCAATCGAAAGCACCGCATGTCTGGTCCTGGATGTTTCTTTCTCTTAGTGATGCGGTATACTGTTCGACCCGTCGTGGTTATGTACAGTTTGGAATCTCCTGAGGAGGTGTCGTTACCTTGCAGCATGGCCATCGTTCGGCTTCATCAGCAAGGCGATGACGCCAGGCCACCCGCAATAAGAAAGTAAGAAAGGAAGAAAAAAAAACAAAGAAATGAAGACAGACAGAAGAGAAACTACCAACGAACAAAGGAAAGAAAGAAAGAAAGAAAGAAAGAAAGAAAGAAAGAAAGAAAGAAAGAAAGAAAGAAAGAAAGAAAGAAAGAAAGAAAGAAAGTAACCCAAGCCTAATGTCCAATTTTCGGGCACAACACTTCAAAGTTTACCTTCCATGCGTTGCGGCAAAATAGGGAAGCTGCGTCATATTCTGATTCACACTAATCAGAGTTGAACGGGATGCGGAGAATTCCCTCGCGCGCTTTAGTCACAATATTTTGTGCATTTTCACGCTGTGCTCGGAAGCTTTCTAGTTTCTGTCGTTCAGTAGATTATAACCGAATAAAAGGATTATTCTCTGAAACCTTCTGCACTGCAAAAAATTTGGCCCTGGTTCACGGACAAAGCTGAAGGTAAAGCGGCGCCGAGCACTCCGTGTCACTAATTAAACAATTTCAGTGAGAATAATCAAACAGTTTCTGTAAGACAGAGTCTTCTTACGAATTTCTTACGTTAGTACAGCAAATACAAAACACTCCGTCACTCTTTCAACATTCCAGACTGTATTCCGTGACCAATATTACAACAATTTCCCTAAAACAATCTCTTGTTACGTATGTCCCACGTTAGTATAGTGAACACAAAACACTCCATTAAAAGGAACGCACCTATTCGTGACATGAATACAGATTTTTCCTTGAGAAGGAGTCTTTTACAAATTTCTTACGCTGCATGTGAACACCAAACGCTCCGCTTCCTAAAATGTGTTACGTAGACTTTAAAAATAGCAGTAACAGCAGAAGTGACATTGTTGCTGATGAATTCGATGTTTTTGACATGATTAATTTGATGTCATGGATTGAACATAATATTTTTTCAGTCTTTCATGAGGTAACACTTGTTTGATTGGCCTGTATATGGTTGGACAGGGACAATGAATATACTCATCTTTTCTTATGGCTATTGTGTTTAACACAACCAATCCATGTGTCCACAACCTGTCTTAGTGTTTAGAGTCTCGCAATTCCTCAGAAGCAAAGTGGAAATTGTTGCTGGCACTAGTCAATAAACATTGCGATTCTAAAAAATTCTGATATGTTGTAGCTCTATCTTTGTGAAAAGCACTACATTTTTCTGAAGCATGCAACACCCCTAATAACAGTGTAGTTTCAAGTTGTGGTCGTGGATCACTGTAAAGCAATAAAACACGCTATATGACGCAACCTCATGTTTCTCAGCAGAGTTTGTAGCATTCACTGTGCTTCCTACATAGTGTGAGACAGTTCACAGCCGTGTCAGGAAGTGTACATACATACGACTTTTTGTCAAATAAACCCTCAACATCCAGCCACTTTGATCACATAGAGGTGGAGTTTATTTTGTCAAGCATGACGTGATCGCACCATGGCTTATGGCTTACCTGAAAAGAAAGACAAGCAACAGATGATATTAGGACATTTGAACCAATGAGAAAGAAGGCAATCTTTGCCAAGATAAATATTGCATCTGCCTTGCAATAACAAATGAGACACATGGAGCAGGTTCTAATGCATTCACAGCACACCCAATGTCTTAGAAGTGGGAAGGGCATGTATCCTTAAATGCCTGGAGGAGTGAACAAAAGCAGCATTCACATGAAGAAAGTCAAATGAGTTCTTTTGTGTGGATGCAATAAAAAGGACACTGAAGAGTGACCAAGTTGAGCAGGAATGCTAGATGGTCCTGTCGGGATCATAAATATGTAACCCTAAAGTAGTGGCACAAAAAATTTTACATTGTGGTTTTTATGTTGCAATAGGTAGCTAACGACCTACTTATAACAGCTGGAAACCTCGCGGGCTTGAGCACGCCATGGTTAATTTTTGGGAGACCGCTTTATAGCACCCAGCTGCAGTTTCGGTTTCAAGAAGCGCTGAGTGAGCCGACACGCAGAATGGTTTTCATGTAAACATAGCTCATACGTGAACACACAAACTGTGTTCACATGATCGCCACTCGGACAGCTCTTTCCAGTGAAAGCTCCCAGGGTGTTGCGACAATTCCCTCTGTGATGTTGCAAATATGAGTGACCACCTAAAAATGCCCTGCCAAGGGAAGGATGTCAGCCTTTGAACTCCTATGCAAGTCTGCCCCCTCCTTTGGTTGATAAAATATATTTGGGAGAGCGCTCGCAAGTATCGTGGCAGCCAACAAAAAATGTAACGCAGGTGACGGCTGGTTTACACGAAAGCCTGTTGCATTTTGCATGCAGTGGCACAACACGCACTTTAAAATTGATTTTAAATATGATCTAGGCTATATTATTTGTTCAGATCTCGTAGACGCATGTGTCCACACAAATTTATCCCACAGGTTGTCTCGCCTTCAAAATTTTGTGTCAGTATTCCTTGAAATAAGGTAAGGTTATTTATAAGGTGAGAAATCAGGGTAAAAGGGAAAACCAAACATGTCACATAGCTCTCAGCTACATAAATGGTGACGAATGGATTAAGCAGACTAGCCGAGATGGTGCGTTTTTTATTTAAAATATTTTGTAATTAACAGGGCTAAAAAAGGAGAAAGAAAACATGTTCTATGACAGTATTTAGCCCTTCTACAAAAAAAAGGCACGTGCAGTGTGAAATAGGCAAAAAAAAAAGATGTTTAGAATAAGCCACTGTACAGGTGCCGCATATAGAACATGAAGTTTTGGTTACCCCTCCTACATCATGCCGGTTAATTTCAGGTGGATAGCGTTGCAGATTCTCCTTGCTTGAGGTATTTCAACAAAGGTCACAGTTTCCCCAAGCTAACTCAAAATGCACAATTTGTGTAGCGTCACGGCTGCATTAATTGTTCAAGGCGTTTACTCAAAGGCAGGCAACTTGATTCTGCTCAAGTTTCTCTTACAGTACAATCAAAATTTCAGGCATTATAAAACGTAACACCTGCCAGTCAATGTTATTAAGCCACACTACCCCAGCTTCTCAGGATTTGGAAAATCAAGGCCTGACAGTAGAATTGCGGCTGAAGAGTCTCCAGTTTCTCATAATAGAGACGCAGCTTCACCCTCCACAAACTCGTTCGGAAAATTGTCTTAGTGCGCAGAAATAATAGTCATGCAAGCTGCCAGGAGCTTTTCGCGTTCTGTGCCACCCTGATAGCTGATATGCAGTCCAGCTTCTGAGGCAAGACTTGACTGATGGGTTCGCGGTCAGGAATGACTTGCATAGCAATGAGTGCGCAAACAAAACCAGCGCTGACAAAACAAACTACCCCTTCTGCTCCTTCTCTTTCTCTAGACTTTTTTTATTGTTTTTCTTTTTAGCTCATACTCCAAGGACTGCATGCTCATTTACCTGTTAATGCAGCTAATGCAGCATATAGCCATGCAATTCCGAGAGAAGGGCAGCCCGTGAAATTGCAGAAATCTGCCACTGTGGCAGCGAGAGAAATTGACAAAGAGTAATTCGGTCAACTTATTCATTTATTTCGGCTAATATGTCGTTTCACGTGCAGCAAGATGTAAACGACCTCTAAGGATCCCGACCAATCCGCATGCCTAAACTTCATGTTTATGTTTAGCATCGCTTTATGTGAGGGAAACCATGATAATGAAAATCCAGTGTAATCTGCCACTAGTGTGAGTGTGTATTTCTATAAACTGTTAAGTTGTTGACCATTATTGATTAATAACACGTGCCCCCTAAACTGATTATTAGAAGACTGGCTAGTAAAATTTCCCAATTGGAAAGCTTACAAGGCCTTTCTAGATACAACACTGAAGGTTTCTGCCACAACCAGAAAAACTGCTCCTATGCGCCAAACACTGTGGTTTCACCAACCAGTATATGCAATTGTCATCTGTTGATATCTCTATGCGCTGATGCAGCCATACAGTTTTCACATCAACATGCAAAATAATGACTATGAAGGGTCATATGTTGAGTCATTTTTCACAACATTTGAGACATCAAACTTGGCACAAATAAGTACTAACAATCCTTGGCACATTGCCGTTCTGCAATTCCAGCAGAATAAAGTACTGTACAATGCTCAGAACTGGACCACTGCCTCTGATCATATGTTGCCAAGTCAGCATCATTACCACTTCCGTTTTACACAGTGCAGTAGTGTACATGTACATATAATTTCTTGCCTTCCCAGACCACTGAGCATTACATGCAAACAGGAATTAAAAGGCAGCATAGTTGTGAAACACCGACAAAAATCTTATGACCAAACTGAACCTGATCAGTTAATATGAGTTACTCAGTGTTTGAATACTCAGACCTTGCTAACTACCAACTACTAGGCACTTCAGGATTTATTACCCCTTTGAAGTGCGGAGTCATAATTCATAACTAAGAGTGAGTATACACGCCGTGTAAAAATTTTCAGCTTGTGCACATTGGCTACCGAAAGCAAGCACTGAGAGCCAATCTACATATTATTCTCTAATTTGTACTGTGTTAGTCCTACCAGTAGCGTAGCCAGAAATTTTTTTCGGGGGGGGGTTCAACCATACTTTATGTATGTTTGTGCGTGCGTTTGTATGTGTGCGTGCATATATACGCAAGCAAAACTGGAAAACTTCGGGGGTTTGAACCCCCCCAACCCCCCCCCTTGGCTACGCCACTGAGTCCTACAGTAGTTAACTCCCAAGCAAAATGTCCAATGAACAGAAAAAACCTGTCCACACATTGTTCAGATCGCCTGCAACTATAGCAGCCCCTAACACTCAGGGCTCAATACAGAGAGGACAAATGTGAACAGCCACCACAGGCCATACATTTTCATAAGAGACTATTAGAGGGAAATCTTGCACTTGACAATACAGAAGTTTATGCATGGGTGGGCCAACCACCATGAAAATGATGAAAAGTTTAGGTATCAAGCTTGAATTGGCCGAAACCCTGCTCTGTGGCAGAATCTGTCAACTAAAGTAGAACCCTGCTGATGCGTATTGATGCGACTGTAAAAAGTAAACCTTGAGAGCTAAAAGACGTAAAAGCCTAATAGCAGAAATGATTTTTAAAAAATTGAGCAGTAGTGAATTGGACAGAATTTCACCTCAATGCTTACATTTGAAAAAAAAAAAACTAACATTACCTGGTGTATTTGCTCACACCCGATCAGCTGACACATGAGGGGTCATTCTACTCAGCTGTGTGACAGCTGACTAGTAATGCACAGTTCATTGGAAGAGGAAGCACATCTAATTGGGGTGTCAGCTACAGGCAGCCAAAATAACCGGGGCATTGCTGGAAGGCTAGCACATGCCAGACCCCTGCCTCCGCCAGGCACGAGCGCCTCTGCCATTAATTCATTGAACTGTCATGTTCTCTTTTACAAAGGACCCCCCTCTACAATAGACGGGGCAGTAATGGTGCCCCATTTGAAACAAAAAAAAATTGGGGGGACCCTTAAGCTTCGCCTTTAAGAGTTGAACGCGATAGCGATATCCCGTCCCTAGTGCGTACTTCAATCACTTAGTGCATACTATGTAATGGGTAGTATGCTTTAATCCAGGAGAAATTATGCGCGGCAAATGTGGGAAATGTTTTCGAACTTGCTATGCACGCACTACGTGGTTTTAAGGGAATACGCGCAGTAAGGTGTGTGCTGTTTGTAATGGGTGGCTGGCTTTAAACTATGGAATCGTTATGATAGTCACATATTCTGACGCCCGTTGGCAATGTACGCTTGTACCACGCAATATTCCTGGGATATTACATGTTATATTGCGACGCCTATATAAAGGACGCTTGCGTTTGCGGAGCATGGAAGTTATTTTCACTGCATTTCCAAGCAGAGGAAGTTATTTTCACAGTATTTCCAAGCAGAGGCATGGCTGTGTGGTAGAACACCTGCTTGCCACGCAGACAACCCGGGTTCGATCCTCACTCGGACCCGGAAATTTTTATTATTTATTTTATTTGCATCTTTCTCGATTTTTCGGTCACGGACACGATGATGATTTTTCGGTCACGGACAAGCTGATGATTTTTCGCTCACAACCAACGACGCCAACGCTGACACTGACGCCGACGCCGGAATTTCTGCGAAACGAGCTCTTTAACGCTATCGCGTTAAAATTGAGGGAGTATGCAGGAGAAAAAGAATGAAGGAGAGATGGGGAATGTGAATTTCATAACTAAATTTTAAACACACCACTGGTATTGAATTGAATTCAAAACAACTATAATTGATCCTGCGCATCACGACAGGGTCGCGCTCCTGGCATAGCTGAAAAACTGCTTGTTAACATAAGGGCGCCTTGTTCTGTGTAAAAACAAATGCTCCTGCATTCTTTCAATTAAAACTTGATATGTAGGGTCTCCTCACAGGCTGAGCATTTCAGACTATTTTTTATGTACTCATGTATCCAGCACACCCTTATTAAATATCAGGTTCCCCACGCACCATAAAAAATATAGCGGATCAGCAGATAACAGCAAAAATTGACTTAAACTTCAGTCCTTCAGCGCAACTGCTGCACCAACTTCATAATCCTGTTGTCCACAGCGGTCCTTGTTTTACGGCCCTTAGTGATTTTGCTGCCTCTCAGTGAGTTAATGTCGAACATTTCCCTGGACGGCATGTAAATACATTAGCTGAACATTTGCTTTGGCTCCTTGTCCCTCCATATTACAATCATAAAGTCACAATCACATTTCTTCCTGCTTCCGAAGCATCCCAAAGATGCTTTACTTTCATGAAATTTTTAATTCCTCATTATATGCAATTTACAGAACACCAACGAGCGATATTTATAGTGTACAGCACCATCTGTCAACAAGCCCATATGTTCGATCTGCCAAGATTTGCTAGGCACGAATATGTGACGGCTTGCATATTGCAGCATTTCAGGTGCTAGCTGCGGATTTTGAGTTTGTTCTGCAATGACTTCTCCATGGTTCGTGCACTGTTCATGTAAGGAAGGAACCATGAGAATGCAAAGAACAAGGTAACACTGATTTTCATTGAATGTATTGTTTACTGAAAGAAAGAAAAAAAGAGTATCGATGTGAACTTGTTTCGTCAACAATGGGCTCTTCAACTTCAGTTCTTCCTGCAATATAATCTGGATCTGCCAAACAAAATTTCAATGTACACATTTTAAGGCGAAAGCCTTTAATGTCTCATGCTCACGTCCGTCCGGTGTCCATCCGTCCGGTGTCCGTCCGGCGTCCGTCCGTCCGTCCGTCCGGCGGTAGTGCTGGTGGTGTGCGTCCTCACCACCCTTACTGCACATGCGCGAACCCTCCCCACGCACCTCCTCTGCTGTGCTTCCCCTCTCTTTCCTCTAGGTATCCCTCCCCGCCCGCGGCGTTTACACACCGATTGCGCATGCGCGTCCCCTCCCCCCTCTCTCCTCTAGGCATCCCTCCCGCGGCGCTAACACCCCCATTGCGCATGCGCGTCCCCTACCCCTCCCTCTCCTACGTTTCCCCCCTCTCTCTCCTCTAGGCATCCCTCCCCGCGGCGTCTACACCCTCACTGCGCATGCGCGTCCCCTCCCCCATCTCTCTCTAGGCACCCCCCCCCGCGGCAACCACACCCCCAATGCGCATGCGCGTCCCCTCCCCCTCTCTTCTCTCCTACGCTCCCCCCTCTCTCGCCACGCAACGCCGACGCAGGCAGCGTCTGCTAGCGAGTTTCTTGGTTGAAAAAACCGACTGCTCGCGCTGCACAACCGTTCACTGGCCACCCCGTATATATGGCAATGGATCTTGACCTGCAAGGTGGTGCCGGTGGGAGATTTCTCCTGTGCGTTGCCGAACGATGAAAAATTCGCAGCGTGCGCGTTAACTAAAAGCGAACTGCGGGTCTCTGTGTCCAGTCCGAGTCTTCTGTCTCTCATTGCCCAGCAGCGATTGGGATGTTCCAGTAGGAAACAACCGTCCATCACTGCGTGCTTTGCGCCCCCCAGGTTTCTCTCCTGTGCAACGCTGCGATGAGCGCCAGCGTCAACGCCGCCGCCAGTGTAAGCGTTAGCGCCCGCTGCTTCGCATCTACACATGGTTCCCTTTAGCGGTGGATGGTGTAATCTTTAAGGCGAAAGTCTTTAATGTCTCATGCTCACGTCCGTCCGGTGTCCGTGCGACCTCCGTCCGGCGTCCGTCCGTCTGTCTGTGTCTGTCTGTCTGTCTGTCTGTCTGTCTGTTCGTCCGTCCGTCCGTCCGTCCGTCCGTCCGTCCGTCCGTCCGTCCATCCATCCATCCATCCGTCTGTCCGTCCGTCCGTCCGTTCATCCGTCCATGTCCGTCCGTCCGTTCATCCGAGCTCTGGCACTGAGCCAGGTGGCCGCCGGGATGCGCAGACGGACGCCGGTCGCGTCGGACTCTATAGCGCTCGCGCTTTGCTTGTGGTAGCGTCGCTGTGACCAGAGTTTGCAATCATTCTGACCGACGCCGTCTCAATGGACCCAGGCGTTCGCGGAATACACTTTCCAATTTACAAAGGGTCCGTCAACCTAAGAGCTGTAACGCGGATGGCGTTTGCACGATGCGCAAAGCGCGAGAAAATACTAACGCATGCGAACGGAGGAAGATGAGTCTCGCGTCTCGCTGCAATTCGCGGTAAAATATTAAAGAAGAAAACACGCACCCATTAGGTTTGTGTCTTATGCCACTGAGAGTGTAAAAGAAAAAAGACATGGCATAATCAGTGGAATGGCCGCACGCTTTTCGCCGAACACACTTTGGAATGTACAAAGTGTCCTTCAATTTTTTAACTGATAGACGTCAGACACGCTTAAGAGAGCACGATTGATCAACATTTGTTTGTCAGTGGTGCTGATCGATGGAAGCGATGATTTATGTATATAAACACGTGCAAGGCTTCGTTGACAACTTAAGATGAAAAAGATATATATTAAAAATTGGTGTCGCAGACACAGCTGTGCACATCCACGGAAAATCTTTAGTACAGTCACATAATATACTCAACTGGCACAAAGACCTCAACAGGCATCTAAGCTTTGCAAGGCAGTGCTTCCCCGACGTGCATAGTCTACATGCCACATCTGCCTTTCACTTCATGACACGTCACCCTTCCCTTTTTATTTTTCTACATATTTGCACAGCGCAAAATTAACAAGGACAGATGAAAGGACAACGCAGGTGTTGTGGCGTGTCTCTTCATCGGTCCTCGTCCCTTCTGCACTGCACAAATGTGTTGATTCTAAATCAAAAACTTGCTCAAGGTACCATTGCGTCAAGTTTTATTTTTCTTTTGTTTTCTACAGTCAGCATGCACTTTGCAAGTGTTTGGAGATAAAGAGTTATGGGGTCGCACTCGTGCTTTTGATTCGGTAGAATATCGCACTCATCTTTTAGTTCATTGCGGCCATTTGTATGCTATTCGCAATAATGCACAGTAATGCAACGCCACCATGGTATGCTAGAGTGAAGAGTGCGATATTTTGTAGATATGTGAAGGAACGCACACACATAACATACAAGAAAACCAGAACGACAATACACACCCATGCGATGGATTGCGGGCACGATGGTTTATATGCAAAAGGTGCACAATAAAAGAGCACTACATACTCAGGCCTCTCTCTTTGTATACAGTTGAAACACGCTATAAGCTTTTTGTTTGATTTGTGGAGCAAAATTTACGTACATGTCTATGCCTTACTTCTCTCTTCGAAAAAAAAATCCCTGAAACATGCCCATGCGAAGATTATAGAGATGTCTCTGGTTAAAACGAGCCAAGGAAAGCAGCATAGCGATGCCACGCAGAAATAAGGTGGTTTACCTAAATAGGTGACACATTTATAATTGCAATGGTAAATACAATTGAGATGTATTGCAATGCAAGCTTATCTTAGAAGTCTGGCAATAAAATTTCACCAATGAACAGTTTCCTTGAACGTCTCACGGATCAGAAGAACCCATCACTACAGAACAACAGTTCAGCTACATCGAGTGATGTGCCTTCCTGCAGCTGCTGACCGGATAAGTTTTCAAGTGCACAGAACTCTGACAGTGCAACAATACATTGGTTAGGGTCAGTTGGTCCATCATTAGAGGAAACATTAAAAGTGCAAACGACGAAGACGAAGGCCAGTCCTGTTGTGTTGAGGCGAGCTTGTTGGTACGGATCCATAAGAATACGCAGCGCTAAAACGACACAACACACGGCGAAAACAAGGACGGGCGCTGAAACAAGGACACAGCGCCTGTCCTTGTTTTCGCTGTTGTATGTGTTTCGTCTTCGTCGTCTGCACTTTTTCAAACTTCCTCTCTGATATTGCGTTCTCATCAATTTGCACCATCACAGTAAAGTCCACTGAATATTTGGCATTGGATGCCAAGGAAACCGGCCACATTTTCATGACCCAAAAGCTCCACCAACTACTGCTGCTCAGCCTTTTCATGGCTTCTCCTTGTGGAAGCAATAGCAGACAATTTTGTGACAGCACCCAGACAACATGACGGACGCAGCGTTGCTGGAGTGCAAAGCATTGTGGACATCCAATATTATCATGAGGCTTCAATCATGGGCGTCGGCAGGACTTTGTCTTGGGGGGTGCAAACCCGCGTTGCATTGCGCTGTGGGAGGGGGGGGTGCTGTTGTAGCTTGTGTAAGGGCAAATGCTGGTGTGGCTTGAGGGGGGGCAACTGCCCCTTTTGCACCCCCTATGCCGACGCCCATGGCTTCAATGCATCTTTTGCTTGACCCACTTGAATGGTTCAATAATGTTAAACTGAGGAATATAAAATGAATTTGCCAATTAGTCTTAAAATTTAACAGGTCACCTGCGGGGGTCTTTCACCTAGCTTCACATTTCTCCAGCTATTTTAACTTCACCTTCTACAGTTGTCCCAACAGTCATGCAGCATGCAGAGCGTGGTACTATAAAAAGTGAAAATACAAAAATCGCAACAAGCTCACTTCAAGGTTAGTAAATGCAGTCATGAAAGGCATTTATCCTATTGTGTGTAGTTTGGCACTTTTCCAATTATTTACCAAATAGCCCTTGCCCTTGATATCAGTGTACTGAACACTTCTCCTTTTCAGTGACTGCATATATTTATCATATCAAGACTTCGTCTTATGTAAACATATTTTTGTGACCTTTGTCTTGCTCCGAAAAAAGTCTCTGCTGCATCAGTGCACACAATTTTGTGTGCATTAATGCCTGTACACACACACACATATATACAGCATTCACATGTAGGACTGCCACCTTTCCCAGAAGAAAACGGCCCATCAGCAGGGGGGCGGGGGGTAAAGCAAGTTGAAGTTGTGTTGAAAGTTAAAAAAACTATGTTAACTTTCAACATGCTATGACATTTATTGTACACTTCAACATCAACATAATGTCCACATACATACAAACACAGCACTGAGCGAACCAACTAGTCTGCTGGCTACTGCCCAAATACCACGAGTCTTATAATACGTTTACACTCAGTCAGACGAGCGTTAAGGGGATTATGTATACTGAACAAAATATTTGCCACTGAGGTATTCAGAGAAACTAAAAAAATTTTTGCTGAAACCCGTAGACACGACCCTCATTTCAGACAGAAACTACTGGAAAATGATGAATTTAATGCGTTTTTCACAAACTGCCGCGCCTTGAACTGGCGTGTTACAATGTCATTTGTCAGCTCTTGACCTGCTCAGCCCCCACTACGGCTCCTAAAACCACTAAGAACGGCACCTGCAGCGAGCAATGTTCCTACGTGGGATAAAGCCCCTAAAGAAGGGGTAACGTCTCAGCGTCCTGTGAAAGGGGGGAGAGTGGGATATAAAGGAGAGGTGGAGAAAGGGAAGTACCGGACACGAACACGTGCACCTTTCACTCGCCGCGGTTACAAGTGACATTGCAGCTCGCACTGGCGTGCAGCCGCCGCACGCAAACACCCCCCCCCTACCCGGAAAATAAAAAAAATACTTGGGTACAATGAGCAAAAAACTGGCCAATGACGGCCAGTCTTAGGTGCAGACCGGCACCCGGCCCATTGTCTAAAAAACCGGCCCGGCTCGTCCAAAACTGGGCAGGTGGCAACCCTATTCACTAGAGTACAACCATGCAACTTCCATGTAAGCATATACCAGACCATACTTTACTTTTATTGTAACCTTGAAACCAAATGCTGCATTAAAATGTAACTATAACAAAAAAAGTACAGAATGAATTCCCAAGAAAGAAAAATGCTGTAGTGCCATTCCCTAGCTATAGACTATAAGAGGACGGCTTAAATGTTGCCATTGCACAGTAACACCCAGGCTTAGGAATACAAATTTTGTTGTATCCTGACAGAGCCCCTGGTGATGGAGTCAATGCAAGCTTTTCTTTTCCTCAATTCTTGCAAAACAGATACAAAACATTTGTCAAACCTAAAGCACTACTTATGTGCGACTCTTCAAAATAAAACTGACACCTCAGAGAGAATTGAAAGTTGGATTCTTTTCCAGTTATCCGGTACCTTTTTGTTTCATATTTGCAAAATAAAATGGCATGATAGAGGCCTTTCACAATAAGATATGATGATACTGAGTATTCTTGTTTTACTTAAGTTTACCGCTGACATTAGCACTTTTCATTCACACAGTTCAAAATATGGCTACAATGAGGCAATACTTCACCACCCACAAAAGCAAAGGACTCCCCAGAAAATTAAGCCTTAGAGACAAAAGCAAAAATTTCACTTTTTCCTTTACTACACAACAAATTTCAACAGCACCTTCCAAGTGATAAAGCTGGCAAATGAAATAATAATTTTAAAACGTGATAATCTGATCATCAGTGCATGTTAGGCAACTAATTTAAACTCGCAGTCATGCGCTACCAGAGAGAAAAAGAATTAGAGACAAAGAATATTACCTTTTACATTTTACAATAATTTCCCTCCTAAGATATCTTTGCCTTGATTCTCTTTTTGGTATAATTTGGTTGTGACTAAAAAAGAAACAAGCCCCCTTGCAAAAAAAAGTATTCCCCTTCTTTCGTTACGTCTTTTCTGCATAAAAAATGCAGCCAAAGCAGCTATCAGAACACTGATTGCATTATCAGCATATCTCACCTCTGAAGAAATTCTAGTGTTGTGGTAACAGGATCTGCATAGGCTAAGTTGATGTAGTAGCTCAGAAGTAAAAGGCAGGTGGCCTCCGAGAAGTCCACGGCCTCGGTAAACAGGATCTGCTGTTCGCAGGCCACAAAACATTCCTTCCGGAAAATGCTTCCTGTGGAAAGACGGCAGGCAAACCAATGTATTAAAATCACTTCATTATTCATAATCAGTGCAATCTGAAAAGTAAAGCAATTTTATTTTAAAAAGTTGTCAACCCGTCTACTGCAACCAAAGCACTAGAAGACACTGGATTCTGCAGAAGCCTGTAATGTGGAGTGCTTTACAAAAAAGCACATAATCTAGCAACTGCCAGACAAGTTACATTTTAAAAGCCTACAGAAGTGCTCATTGTAACAGCCCACAGCCATTATTTTCAGCAGGTCTCTTTTCATAACAAAATGTTTTACAGGACCAGGGCTCATAACATCTGAATTAAATTTCAAGCCAAATGTGATTTTGTCGGGTGGCTGAATGGAACTTGTGTTACCACAGATGGCTTAAAACCCTTGACTGTAGAAAGTCTTCATACTTACCTAATGAAGGACAACTTATACTTGTGTGTTGGCTAATTGGTGAGGGTTTCTGGCTGTTAAATGCTACAACGCTGCTAAGCAGAAAGTAGTCTTCATCCATCAGCAGCAATTAAAATAATTTTAGTGAGTCAAACCTCAAACTGTACCACAGCCACGTTTGAAAAGATGGAAGGGGGCGAATGCAACATGTAGCTCAATACCCTTGCATGAAGGCAGTTAAGCAGGCAACACTACACTTATCGCAAAACAGTGATGGTGTCTACCCGCAGCCATACCAGTACCAGTTTTCCTGTGAGTGCAACAAGTTGTACAGGAGATGCAAAAATCTCCTTTACCACTCACTGATGTAGTACTGCACTCTGTGTACAGTTGTCAGAGAGCTGAGTTAGGAAGGTTTTTGCATGGCATTACAGCTTTATGTGCAAAACGACTCCACTTTTTGATAAATTTACATTGAAAGACTACAGTGAGAGATGCCCACCACAGATAGAGCATCAATAGTCACTTGCACAGCTGCATAAGAACTATTCTTGGCACAGATAGTGTGAAAAGTTGCATCTTCACATAAGCAGTTGATTGGATGTGTGGTTGGCTGCAGATGAGTGCAAGGCAAGGATATAAGTGCGCACAAATTCAATATGGTTTCACCATGCAAACGGCCCCACGCCCTCTTCATGATGACAACTTGCAGCAGCGAATGCGCTATATTGTCATTTCAGGCACTGCTCTTGCTGAAACAAAGTCAAGGTAATACAATGATGGTGCCGACTGCTTGTGGTTATCACTGACTGGATTTTTTTTATCACCACAGCATGTTAAAGCTGCACTTGCAAGCTAGGGCAGATAAAAAATAAACAGTACCTAATACGCAAGATAAAAATCACTTATATCCTTTACCTGTCTTAAGCACACCCGGCAGAAACCATTACCAAACCAAAGGAATGACAGTAGGTAGGTGGGAACGAGGAGCATATTACATTCTTTCCTGACAATCGCAATCATTTTGAGCCCTCGCCACTGTAAAGCCAGCAGATGTGGTGAGAACATGTGGTGATGCCAAAGCCAATGCTAGTTAGGCCAATTATTCAGAAGTAAATGGCAATGCAATGAAAGCTCATATGTAAACGTACCAAGTGCGCCAATAGTAGGGGTGTATGGCAGCTCAGGCAGTCTTTCTGTGATGCTCGTTCCCTCCTGGAAGGTAAAAAGGAATTCAGGTTGCCAATACTAGCAACGCATTTCGTCAAAGAAACATTCTCACACTTCGAACATTCGACTTGAACACTTTTCATTTGAGCTTTTTAAATGATATTTGCAACGAATGTGTAATTTGGCATGCCAATTTCAAATTCACAATTGATTTGTGTGTGTGTGTGTACGTGCATGCACAAAGCAGTTTTCTAGTACTTAAGGGGGGTATGGTAGGGCAAATGGTTATGTCAGCTTTAACGTAATATTTTAGAAACGGCTGCAAGTATTCACATAAAAGTTCACGTGCTCACAAAGAATACCACTGGCTATCACGTGACACCCTTTTCTATGCCTGGGTTGCCTATCCTTCCTGTGGCCCACTCCCAAATTTTAAAGTGGTTCAATTATTCAATGTACCTTGTCTCTGTAACCACCGAGAGGAATGTAATGATATTAAGCCGTACTATTCTTGAGACCTGTAGGTTATATCTGAACTAAAAAATTAAGACATCCTTTATGGAGCTTTTGTAAAAAAAACAAAAAGAAATACTCAAAGAAAGAAAGAAAGCCTTTATTTCTTCTGTAACATTACAGAAAGGTGGCAAGAGCAAAATGCACCAAGGCCTGACAGAGGTTCCTGCTCCGTTCACAGATTTGGCTGCAGCGGCGAACAGATTATTTGCACGATAAAGGCATGTGGAACATAACCGTCTTACAACATAACACAATACCACAGCAAATTAACACGAAGCAATAACACATATATGCAAAAGCTGAACACAATGTACAATTCAAGTTGCTATCTTGCATACTCGAAATTTAGTTGCATTAACGCCCATCACTCAAGAAAATACTAGGTATAATATTCGGAAATGAATGAGATTTGGGAGTATAACTTGTGAAATCAAAATTGAGAACAGCAGCAGATTTCAGGTCATAACATGGGTAAAAAGGTTATACGAAATGATTTTTAATGATACGTAACCAACATCAGTACACTCCAGTAATAGCACACTTTGAGAAGATTAGGGAAATTAAAAGGTAGTTAGGTATATTCAATTTTATGTTGAATTAACAATGATTTAAACGAACTCTTAGTAAGAGTATTGAATTCGGTCAATTCTGGGCGATTTAGCAACGCTGGGATCTGATATGTAAGGTGTTGTCTGCCATAATGGGTTCTTGTCCGCGTGGTTCGAATAACTGTCCTACGTAGTGAATAGTGAGCTTGCGCGTGTGGCTCATGTGGAACGAACAGTTTATTAGCTTTTATGTGTTGTAACAACTTGTAATAATAAATCTGAGAGGACTTTAGTAGGTCATATTGCAGAAACAAAGGTTCTGAACTCAAGTGTTGCGGCTTCCCGTGATAGTTTTCGAAAAATCTGAGCACCCTTTTTTTGTAAAATAATCAGTTTCTTATAATTCTGGGTATACGTAGTGCCCCATACTAGTACACAGTACGAGAGCCTAGAGTAAAATAACGAATAATATAGCACCTTTTTTTAACCACATGGGAATAATATCGCGTATCTTAAAGAAGCAACCAGTAATTTTGCTCAGATCAGCCGTAAGGTTAGTAACATGAGTATTCCATGACAGATCCTCTTTAAACCATACACCTAGAAATTTGAGTGTTTGTACCTGTTCCAGTTCCGCCCCCCGAAACTTCAGTGTAGTTTTACAATTACGTGGTTTATTAATTGGCGCAAATAATATATACTTCCTTTTGTTAACGTTCAACTGTAACTTATTTATGTGCAACCAATTTGATAGTTGATCTAAATATGCATTAAGTGAACTTTGCAACACGGTCATTGATTTGTCCGCAAAAAACACATTAGTATCATCGGCATACATTATTAGTCGTTGGGAAAATGGAATGAGAGCAAGATCATTAATATAAAGATTAAACAATAGTGGACCCAATATGGACCCTTGAGGAACACCATTTACAATTTTTAATTGCCGTGATTTCACATTATTGATTGAAACATACTGGTACCTATTTGTTAGGTAACATCGTACCAGTTTTAGTGCAACGCCACGGATACCATAATAATGCAGCTTATCTAAAAGTAGGTCATGATTCACCGAATCAAAAGCTTTTCTTAAGTCTATAAATAGGCCTATTGTGTACAGTCTTTCTTCAAAATTGTCTATGATTTCATGTTTAGCTTTCAGTACCGCTTGCTCACACGATCTTCCTTTTCGAAATCCGTACTGTGCGTCACATAAAATATTGTATTTTGTCATGAAGCACTCAATGCGGACTTTAATTACTGTTTCAAAAACTTTAGATAATACAGGTAGCACTGAGATCGGCCGATAATTGTTGGTACTATGATCTGTTCCTCCTTTATGAATTGGACATACTCGAGCTATTTTAAGCGCATCAGGAAATATACCACATTCAAACATTGAGTTGACAACGTAGGCGATGGGAATAGAAATTATGTCTGCGATGTGTTTGACTGGAAGTGATAGTATATCGTCAATACCAGAAGCGCAGTCATTTTTGAGCTTTTTGATTATTTTTTCAACTTCAAGCGCTGTTGTAGGTGAAAAAACCAGAGAGTTTAGAAGGCTCTTTCCAGCTTCGCAGTGTTCGATAGGTCAACTGGTAACACATATTCACCACTACGTATAAACTGAGCATTTAGTGCTTCAGCAGCTTCTACATCACTTAGAGTGCCCTGAGCTGACGTTACGTGTATAGTATTACTTGAATTTTTCCTATCACTTATATCATTTACAGCCTGCCAGACTTTTCTTAAGTTGTCTGAAATCCTGCAGAACAAATTTTCATAGTACTGTAGCTTTGCACGTTTTAAATCAGCATTAAGTTTATTACGATAATTTTTAAACTCGGAAAGTTTAGCCAGATCTCGGCTTTTGACAAAAGAGTGGTATAATTTGCTTTTAGTCTTTATTCGGTTCAAAAAGCGTAGCAGTAACCCATGGTTTTCTACTTTTGTTTTTACGGTTCCTACTGTATTGAAGAGCAATGTTTCAGCTTGTCATAAAAAAGACTGTAGGCTTTATTCGGGTCCGTGGTAGTCATCACGAATTCCCAGTTTACTCTTTCAACAAGTGAGCGAAAAGCTTCTAGCGACTGTGAATTGATGCGCCGATAAGAGGAAGTACATGTTTTAGTGGCTTAGGCTTTTATCGACGGCAACCAACAGAAAACGGGCAGATGATCACTTATATCTAGTGTCAGCAGACCAGCAGAAGGGGCAAGGCAAGACACATTTGTGATGCAAACGTCAAGTAACGTGGCACTTTCTGCCGTGACCCGAGTAAGCAAGTTGATGAGGTTTTGACATGCATATGATTTAATTATGTTGTTGAATTCTCTTGCACTTACATCATTGCCTAGCATGTTAATATTCACATCACCCATAATTAAAACATAGTACCATTGTTGCTTAAATTGTTTAAAAGGTCTTCTACAAAATTGAGAAGATGTACTTTCCTACCGCATGGCGGCATATATATAACACAGAAGCACCCACATTTTATATGAATGACAAGGCATTCTACATTTTCATTCATGACAGTATATTCACGTTCTACGTCATACTGAATCTGTCTTTTCACATACATGGGAAGAACCCCCCCCGCGACAATTGTTTCGTGTTAGTCCTGCATACGTATATCCATCAAATTGTGGTGGGCTATCTCTTTCAGATAACCAAGTTTCTGAGAAGCATAATATATCAAATTTGCATTTGACATTTCCAAGCACTTCCTGCAACTTCCCTGTTTATTTTTCATACTTCGTGCGTTCAGATGAAACACGGACATATATTTTTGACAAACTGTATCACCATAGCAGGCATTGAAAGAGGCATAAGCATGGTAGGAACAGACATTATCAGTGAAACTTGTCCCGTCTGCAGCTGTACTACTACTATACGGGCTGGAAGTACAGGCGCGCGACGAATCCATCCTCATGATTCTTGCGCTTAAAAGCACCAACCGAAGTTATCGAGGAGCTTCACGGATTACGTCAAGCCTGCCAAATCGCGCTCATTTCGGATGACCATTGCACGTTCACCGCTCTTCCTTCGCACCAGTACCTTTCCATTTGTGTGCCAGACAAACGCGTATCCAGCGCTTTTTGCCCGATCCTTAGTTGCAGACAATAGTTTGCGATTCAGGCCAGTCATATTCTCACAGATGGACACACTGCCATTTTCTTTCCTTAATTCTTTTTTGTTTGCGAGCCATGAGTCACGCTGTTCCTGACTTCTAAAGCGAACAATAATCCCACGAGTCTTCCCCGGTTTCGCCGCAAGTCTATGCACAGCTGTCACATCTTCCATCGTAATGTGCGGTTGACGGATCTTGTCTGCAATTCCGTTCAACTTTCCCAACAAACTTTCGTTTTCCGTTTCCTGTACACCATGCACTTCTATGTTCAGACGTCGGCTACGCCATTCCAAGCTATCCACATCTAGCCTGAGTTGATCCACATCCTTGGAGCTGGCCTTTTCAAGGATGCCAACCCATTTTTCCAATTGTTTGGTTGATTGTTCTTGAGCCAGTAGACGCGTTTGAAAGTTATCAAACTTGTCTGAGATCACCTGAATTGACTCTTCAATTGTCTGAATTTTTCCGGGGAGGCTAAGAAGGGAATCAAGCTTGCTTTCAATGGTATACATGCGCGTACATACCTCTTTTTCATATTTCGAGCCTTCCACAGCTGTTCCGCTTCTGCTATTGTCTCCCTTGCAGGTATCACATTTCCAACTTTTTCTAGTGCCGTCCCGCCTAGATCCAAACTGCTCCTCCGACACTCCTGAGCATTCCCCAAAATGAAACTTAAACTTACACTCGACACAGCTTATGAAAAGCCCATTCTCAGGGAGCTGTAGTCTACATACACAACACCGCGACATTGCAATTATCTCACTTGTTCAAATAACGTAGTGTGAGTCCTATGGCGGCAGCAGCAGTAACACAGGTCTCAAGAAAAGGTAACTAACCTGCAAGTATAGCAAGGACAAACTCAGACGATGTGTGGCCGTCGTTGCCGCTGCTGCCAAATGCCAGGCAACGCCTCGTCAGTGTTGCGCTCGCCGCTCGGTCACATGCGATGGTTGATGCACCATGCAGCTACTCTGGCCGGAATGGATTTCCACTTGCGGTGAAGGGGTCGTCACATAGAAGGCAGTCACGTACGGCAGTCAGGGCAGCGTAGCGTTTGTGTCCCTCGAAGAATCAGGTAGGAATTTGTCGGACAACTTGAAATGTAGCACGGACGAACTCAAACGACGTGTTGACTGTCGGTGCCGCTGCCGCCAAATGCCAAGCAACGCCCCCAGTCAGTGTTGTGCTCGCCGCTCGGTCACATGCGTAGGTTGATGCACCATGCAGCTACTCTGGCCGGAATGGATTTGCAGTTGCGGTGAAGGGGTAGTCACATAGAAGGCCGTCACCTACGGCACTCAGGGCAGGTAGCGTTTGTGTCCCTCGAAGAATCAGGCAGCAATTTGTCGGACAACTTCAATTGTAGCACGGACGAACTCAAACGATGCGTTGACTGTCGGTGCCGCTGCCGCCAAATGCGGCAGCGGCACCGTAGCATACTACACGCTTGTAGCATACTGCACGCACAAAGCCACAGAGGGTGCGCATTGCTGAGTAATTTTTTTACAGATTTACTTTTTAGAAAATCGGCCATTTTTTTAGTTCAGATTATTTCCAACTTGTTGTACCACATGTACGCAATGTTTCATCGGAATCGATTCAACACTTTTTGAGAAAAGGTACACTAAAGTTGAGAAATTTATAAAAATCGCAATTTGAGAAAAACGAAGTTTTATGTGCGCGTACTGCTTACGCCAGGGAGCGCGGTGCACTTTGGCGCGACATTTAAACCGCTTGGAGCGGCCGCTCGACTTCGGGCTTCTACAGGTTTGTTCCTCAGAGTGCAGTGGATTTTTCGCTGTCGAAATTGCAAATTCGAATTTTTGGGGGGTTTACCCTACCATACCTCCTTAGGAATTGATATATCCTGAGTGGACTAGTTCGGCGGTAAGCTCTTTCTAATATACCGAACACTGGCAAGAATAATAGCATTCTGAAATAATCTAGTATGATCAGATTGTAACATTGCAAGAATCAATGTTCTAGGCCAACTTCAGCTAAAAAATATAATGAAAAACTCATATTTTTTTGTATTGTTTCAACCAAGAATAAAGTAATGTGCAGATTTCTTGGCCTCTTTGACCTTGTACAAACCATTTCATCTAGTCCTGAAGTAGTATGATACCATTAGAAAATGGGAATTTATGTTAAACTGGCATGGCTGTATAAATAAGACAGTTTTTTTTTGTTAATAAAAAAGATTTTTTAGCAATATACAGAACAAATATAAGGGGGGATATGCCCTATACCCTGTGAAAGTTCCTGACAGCACCTAAAACCCCAAAGTGAAATGTGACTCACTTCAAAGACGTGGAACAGATGACTTTCAGCTACTTTGAAATGTGCGCACAGAAGGGGCAGCACAGCTTCCTCCATTGCCTTCGTGTTGCCTTTTTTTTGCCTCCTATTGCATGATCATCAGCACATACATAACGTCTTTCTTTGGGACCGACTCCATGTACTGAACAAGTCGTGGTGCATATGCCGACACTTTTTCATCAAATGTTGCCTGAAACATCACATGTACAGATTAATGATATCATGTGGCTGAGTCAGTGAGTGCCCTGAATCAGCTTCAGCGTGTAATGGGCATAGAACGCTTACAATATATGGTGAAGCTATGAAACTGTGGAAACCCGCATTGAGAAGGCAATTACCTAATAATTAAAAATAGAAAATTACTCTATTACTGGCAGCTACAAATGAGGGAAAGTCCTGTATATGTCGATTAAATTCTTTCCTACTAGTGAATGTTCATAAAGTTGAGGAATGTCCGACTTTTAACTTTTTGTGTTTCCGCAGAATCAGTTTAGTTAAAAATGTTAGACTAAACACTTCACCTTGCTTTGAGTTTTTAGTCCATTCGGCTTTGTGCTACCTTCTGCCAGCCAACACTTTTGCTCTGGTGGCAGACAGGTCACAGTACCTGACCAGTATAAACGTTACTCAACCCTGCAGTTTTCTCGAAGAAACTTTTAGGGGTTAGTTTCTTATGGAACAATTCTATGTAAATGGATATGTTCAATTTTCAATTCAGTGCATAAACTGCTGCATACGAGAAAGAGAAATTGAGTGTTTTTGCACCTTCCTTCCGCTTTTGTACACTTGCATTTAGAAAGTAGCTGTGGTTCTTAAGGATAACAAAAAATTTCCCAGGCTGATTACTGTTTGCTTCAAATGATCACATTCAAGTAAATATATAAATATTAAAGCATGAAAATTTAACTGCATTTACTTAACACAAATTTCTTATGAACTGGAACCCTGCAACACTTTTTCAGCATAGTCAGAAAACGTTGCCTATAGGTAGTCGAGGCTCCTGAAAACACGCGAGTCAAACACAATCGCATAGCTCATGGCCTGGAATTTACCATTAATTCTCGAAGTCGGCTAGAAATCACTTCCTCTTCCCTCTACAGACGATGCGATATACCCAAGTTACTCTGCCATATGCCCAAAGTTTTTGACCGTTGGTTGATTTGAGCACCTCGAGCTGCATAGTTACTGTGGCCGCTGCAGGATGCCACCATGTGCCCCCATGCACGCTCACAATCACGCTAAAGGTAAGCTGGGCATTCGAAGATTAAGTGAAAAGAAAGGGCTCAAGGTCATGACATATACTGATGAAGGGATGTATCTTCTTGCTTCCTCGTCATTTCCCACCATGCGTGACTTTCAGCGCGCTCGCTGGTACGAAAGGAGATAGAAAGCGCTTAAACCATGCAAGAAATCCCTCTAACTCTGCTCGTACCGGATGGATTCTCAAAGTTTTTGCGGCGGTCAATTCGTAAGGCAATAAGCTATTTTAGTGAAGCCATTAGAGAGTTACTTGGAAAAGTGTTGCAGAGCCCCTTTAGAAACTAAACTTGGGGTGCTGAAGCAGAGTGGTTCCATGACTGTTTTTTATGCCTTTCGCCGCCATTAGTCAGCTGCCACTGGTCAAAAGGAGCGGCCCAGAAATTTTGCTTAATAGCAGATGGCTAATAGTGGCGGACGGCATAATAGAAGTTATGGAACTGAAACAAAATCGCTCTGCAATAGAACTCTTGGCACCATTGAACATTGCAACTCTGTTAACAACGAAGTTATGGACCTGCCTAATGCACTATCAGACATATAAATAAGCCACAAAGAGGTTAGGAGACCGTACGAAATATTAGTGGTAATTAGTTAAGAGCACATGCTCTGCTAAAAGGGGTTACCTAGATAGGACTACTGTAAAATCTCAAGCAAGCGTCCCCCTCCTTTTTCAGGAGACTTCAAATATGTGCCAAATATTACTGAGAAAGCACCCCCTTGCCCTCCCTCCATTTTCACTGTTTCATTCACTGTTTTTATTCGCCAGACAAAGGCGATAAACAGTGAATGTATGTGTATTCAATAGAAGATTTTACTGGGAGCATGTACGGCTTTTCCCCAGCCATCTTAAGTTTTGATCCGTGGCCAAGCAAGGGCCCCTCTTCCAAATCTTGTCGAATTATCTTTTACCAAGGGGGGATGCTCCTGAGGATATTACGTGTTCAGAAGTCGGACACCTATAGTCGGATACAACATTAGGAGTCTGCAGCCTTTTCTCCGACACAAGCTTGCATCAACGGGTGCGCACTCAAGAGGGACATCATGAGCCAGACGACCGGTGATCCCGCTTTTTAAGAGCATTGCTAAGTCCATGAGTGGGACTATTTCTTCAGTTGCGGAGGTGATCGCCTGCCACACTTCAGTCATTTGGGCGGGACCTCTCCAAAGTTCTTAAGTTTTATCCAACTATAGTCCACAAGGTTCTTTACCTTGTTATATAAATAATTCTTCAGGATAAACGGGAAGGGCACAGAAGTGACATAGACCTTAACAAGAAGTACAAGCTAAAGATAATGCAAGCCTTCACACTGACTTGGCGTTTACAGAGGAATCTAGAAGTAGGAAGATTCTCCAAAAACAAAGCAAGAAGCTCACAGGTCACTACTTCGTAGTCACTAGCAGAAAAAAGATATTTGTGAATGATATTAGTGAATGGTAAAAAACATTGGTGTCCAACACTAGGATGAGTCATGGAGGCCTGTTGTACGACTTGCAGGACAGAAGAGCTTAAAAGACTAAGGTTTTTCGATCACTGCAAGAACAGAAAGTAGAAAAGTAAAAGTCCAAGTCAGCTAGCAAGAAACGAAACTGATGTCATCATGCATGGCAACCACAGCAGAGTAACAACGTAAGGCTCATTACAGAGTTCGCTCGAGAGAACAGAGAGAGGCCTTTGTTCTGCGATGAACACAAGTAAACGAGTTAAATATCAATAATTCTGAACATCACAGAAAGATTATAAGTAATGAAACCCTCTGCACCTTGACATCCTTGGCGAGGAGCTTATTCCCATGCTTATAAAAGAATGGCCTGTGAAGGAGCATTGGCCATTCTTCCTTCACCTTGGAAACGTGGTGAGGAGGATCAGCATTTATGAAACTCCTTTGTTCGGGATACGTTTCTTCCATGTAGGCAGTACAAAGTGAAATGTTGAACTCTTTCAGGCTTTTCTGCCCTTCTCGTTTCAAAAATTGAATCTAGTCATCAATGTCCTTCGGTGGCTCCGTGTTCCTCACAGGCTGCCAGTTAACACAGTCATATGACCACTTAACTAGCTTCCTGGGCCTCTGCTCATCTGGTGAGGTAGTTAGTGTTCCCCGAGTCATGTTTTCAACACGGCTTTCTAACTGTTGAAATAGTCATATCCTCTCCCAAGCAATCCACCGCCTATACCACGATCCTCAAGGGAATCAGGAAAGGCTTGTACTACCACCATTGCTGCCTCTCGAATCAAGTCCCGTCTAGCCCTCGAGCATATTCTCGTCATTTGTTCCACTACACCTCGTACCAATTCCTTCTTTCTCTAGGGGGAAGTGGCCTCTGGGCTTTCAGAGCATTTTGAACATGCTCCTGCAAGCTTTCAAAGTGAAACGAAAAACTCTTATAATGTTTCTCACTTTCTTAGGAACCCGCTGAACTAATGCCCCCCTGTGAAGGCCTGGAAGAATAAAAAAAAGCAGCCAATCAGGCATAAAACTTGATACGATGACTAATTTCATTTAAAGGGGTACTGACACGAACACTTTCAGATTTTTTTTTAGCCGAATAAAAACCCAAGTCCTCAACAGCCTAGAAAATGCATTGTTAAGCATAAGTGCCACCTGGAAAATTAATTACAATATTTAAACGCCAGTATCAGCTCCCACTGTACCCTGACATCACGCCATAATATGAGCTTCTCATCACATGCTCGCACAAGATCATGTGACGTTTCCAAGACCACTCCCCTCTGTGGATTCATTGGCGACACAAGAGCCATTTTGAATATTCTAGTGACACACAATGGCCGTTTTGAATGTAATGGTGCCTGACATAAACACAACTAGCCAGACTGGTGCATGAAGTCACCAGAATTAATACCCTAGCCTGACGTCCCGACAGCATCGATGTCAGTAGGTACGCTGTGCAAAAATAGACCTCAGTGTCAAAATAAATTTGTTACCAGCATTTACTGAGCTTCACGCTAGCTCAGCGCTGTCTCTGTATTCAGGAGATTTGAATGGAAGAGTAAACTCAGCTTCGAAAATTGGTGTCAATACTCCTTTATTGTGAACATAAGAGAACGTAGGACAGCTACTTCTATTCACCAGAGAAATGAAATTCAAAAAACCTTTATACAGAAAAAAACATATCTCTTCATTATTCAAGCCTATCCGTTCAGGATTTCCTTATACAGGAAAGCTGAGGTATGTGACAGTTAATGAAGACAGCAAACCCTAGGGATGAATGATAATACGCAGATGGTGTGCTATTTTGTGTAGCATGTTAATGAAAGGCTGCGACTCAAAGTGTCACATGCATCTGCGAAATTTAGTAAGCATACGCAAGACTTGGGCAGCTACATTTTCTGAAGGTATGGCAGGAAATCAACCAATCTTAGAAATAAAGAGACTTTTTTGACCCTGCGACGTTACAGGGGTTTCGTTCAGTATGAAAGATATGTTTTAAGAGCCGTTAGTTACACAAGCTTTATGATGCGACGTAAAACAGAGCGCATATTGGGTGTGGATTGCTTTAGTTGGGGTTTGCGTTATGTTGTCTGAACATGAAGGGATTCGAGATTAAGGCCTGCCGTTTCATTTTTTCCAGTTGTCTTCACACAATCCCAGCCAGTGCCATTGACCATGGATACTGCATGTTCAACCAGCATGCTTTTTGCCACGTGCTTCTAAAACAAGCATATTGCAGCAAAATCACTGGCAGAACACAGTCTCCACGTGCCATGGCACTGTCTAGGATAGCGCGAAGATAATTGGTAAAGAAAAGAAGAACACGGCAAGACTTAATCTGGAATGCCTTCATAATCGTACGATAGTAATAACAATCACAACTCAAGTAATATGTTCCCTATGTACAATCGATGCTTATGTCACATCATCAAAACCTATATAACCAATGCTTCTCTACTCTCCAGGCAACTTTCTGGCTGGGGCTGCTACTTGAAACATTTCCTTCATTGTGGAAGATGCCCCGTAGCGGGTTTGAAACGAGTTCTTATTTTAATGATTGCTCGGCGCTTGGGATTTCCTGCCATAAATTTTCACAACCCGATGGATGTCTGTCAAACCCAGGATTTTATTTCTGATGGTAATGCTGAACGAGCTCTTGTGCCATCTGTGCACATCTGAGCTCTTGTGCCATCTGTGCACAAGCTGTACACTTAATGTTCAACACCACGAATTAAGAAGCTCTTGTGCAGGAGTCCAAACTATATGTTGTGGTAACACAGTTACAGTTGCCATTCTGGGCAAATGAAAACATAATAAAAAAATACTGCCTTTTCATAAACAAAATAGGCACCATAATTGCAGGCCCATTAATATGGAAGAGAAAGTTTGAAACATTTTTGGATTAAAGAAAACAAACTTCAAAATGAGGGCAAAATCCATGGCCTCCTCATAGTCGTGCAAGCATTCAAACCAAAAGGCCAATAGTGCGCCAATATGCAGTTTGTTGCCCATCACAACAAAAGCTGTATAGTAGTGTTACAAATAGTTTACTTTCTCTGTATGCTTGCAGGTGCCATTGACTGCATTTTAAAAACATACTCTAATATAGCTTTAGAGACACATTGTGCTTGAGTATTGCAAAATGGTAGATATTATTTTGCAATCCCTTTAAATTTGAGATATCTGGGATTACCTCTGCTTGCTGCAATCCCAAGTTGGAACCACTATGATCGAATTCAAACAAACTCGCACACTTAGGAGATGTTTTAATTTTTTAAGAAATCTTGTGAGGCAAAATTAATGCAACCCAAGTCTCAAAAATCACTGATAAGACAAGCAATAAAGGAAGGCACCTGGAAGAGCAGGGAGAGGTGGCGAAGCTTTTGGAGCTCCTTCAGAAACAATTACGACTCGGTCATTACGGGGGAGCTCATTCAAGATTGCTTCAAAAGTTGCGTCAAGTTCCGTCCAGTCTTTGAGAAAAACCCGTGTTTGAAATAACATTAAACAAAGAGGGTAACGATGGCATTACGTAAGTGTCTTGCAGCTGTGTCACCATGTGCTATCATTGGTAGTTCAGCTCTTTGAAACTGCTGTTTCAGAAGGATAAAATGCTTGTGATGCTTTCCAAACCACTGGTGGTTCAATTTTCGTAACAATTAAAAACCTGAGAGCAACACAAATTAATTCTGTACTACAGTTCATGACATTAGGAATGCACAAAATTACATCACACATTTAATAGGGAAAGATCTACCCAGAAGCTACATAAAGACAAGTGCCCAATTTTATACCATAATTCTTTCAATGTACGACAACCTTTTTCTCCCCAAAACTTTCACGTAAATTACAAAACTTGGTTTATAAATATATATAAGTAAAAAAAAAGCATTGTAAAATGATGTTTAAAGATTTTTTGTATACTCTTGGACAAAAGCAGCCACAAGAACCTCTCCTCACCAGCACCAATTTCACAGTGGGTAAACGCAAGATACCTAGTGTAGGCAATAATGGTCCATGCAAGAGCAAGCTGTACTGTTAATTTAGTGCAAACTAAAATCAAACCAAGCGCATATGCCCATAAGGCATTCATGAGCTTTTGTAAAAGGCCTGAACTAAAATTAAACGCTGATTTACCAAAGTCCAACTTAAGACTAATTTGGGCAATATGCTATGCAAGCTTGAACTTCCAGTTCAAGCTTGCATAGCATATTTGCAAAAAAGTCAAAGGTTTCAAAGTTTGCTCACAAGTACATGAATCAAACAAAATTTTTTTATGCGGTCATGGTTAACATTACAGGAAATCTAAACAGCAGAAGAGAGCGAGCTATTTTTATATCAGCCCTTCCTAGTGGGTCTGTTTTCTTTGTGCTCCACTCAGGCTAATTTAAGCACTGGCCTTGTTTAATTCATTTTAAACGACAGCAGGTTTAACATGACTGTGAATCAGGTATGCAAGGTAAGCATGTGGGGAACACAACACATAACGCAACAAAATACTCTAAGTAGCCTATTTAAATTAGACTTGTTTCATTTTAGCTAAGTACACATGATTACATTGCATACCTTAGCGTCTTCAGAGTTGCAGATTCCTTTTTCTCTTGCCTGCGAGAGCACTTCTGACCGCGTTGCCACAGAGGCTGTTTTTCTGACACTGTGGTCTGCATTCCATATCTTTACAACTGGCATAATTGTGGCAAGCCTGCAGTTTTATGAGAGAAGCTTCTTTAGGAACCTTGAAGGTGTCTGTGCAACATATGTTATGTAAAAAGCAACACAAATGAACACGTGCCATGCCACATCAAGCCATCAGGAAAGACAAATTTTAAAAATATGCATAAAGGCAAACAGGCCACTCGCACTCACAGTAAATTTTCATTGCACAAATCTGGCCACAAAAATAAAATAATGAAAGATAACGCAAGAACACAATTCACACAATAATGAATCATATAGGGGGCATACATCTAGAATACACCTGATATCCACAGAAAGAAAAAAAAGCAAGTCACACATGACTACCACAAAAACTACCGCAGAGTGACCCAAAAGCAGCAAATCAAATTTACTATTCAAAGTGACACTGAATCAAAACATCCACTTCACCCAGAACATTACACTTTTTTAAATACCAAGCAAACTATTTGTACAATGTGCACAGGCTTGACAAACCAAGGGAACACAAAAGGGAGCACGGCCCAGAGACTCATTTCCCAACAAAACTACAGCCGAACGCGCAAATGAGGAGCTTCACACAAGGCTAATCAAAGTACTCTAACAGAACATTTTTGTAGTGGGTGGGCGGGTTGCCAGATCAGAGATGGCGCCACCTGCTAGGCAATATTCTAGTGTAAGTTGACTAGACATAACTTGCAAGTGACATCAGTTCCTGTCTTCCGTCCGCCATTACCGAGCACACGCAGCACATACGTCTCATTATAGTGCACTATACGTCTCAGTGACCGCGCCGTCATAGAGTAACATACAAATCACAAGAGTGGTCACTCCGGCCAAAAACGGCAGAGCTACGCAGCTTCATGTCGGCCGTTAGAGGCGACACATCACTCCCTGTCTTCAAGGGAACGCGCGTACTTGTTATCTACTTTAGTACCTTTCCTAGTTGCAATATGCATCTACTCGTCGCATTGCGGCTCTGAACGTATCTTTATCGCCTGCGATTGGACGGTTCGATATCTTCGGGCAGGATCGGACATGAATCGGGTGCGAGAGAAGTGCAGAATGGCGTCGACGCGACGGCAACGGTGTCACGCTCCGTATTCATGAGCGTTTAATGCAATGAAGTACGGACAGCTGCAGGGTGACGCGATAAAAGATGTGCGATAATGTGCTCGACGTTCTTCGTGGTGTTGGCTTGTTTCGTGCACCTCTCTGCTTGGCTGCTGCTATTGGTAAGAACGCCGTCATTAGTTTGCAAAGTGCGTATTGTATTCGTTATGTTAAGCTAACATCGTCGCGTTGGACTGTTCGGCGCAGAGAGCTTCTTTGTGCTCCTCCCTTGTGCTCCTCATGTTTGCCAGAAAATTGTTTCTTGGCGCGAGAAAGTGAGTCGCTGCTTGCGTCGTTAGGTTTTCTTTGTGCCGGTACACGTAGCTCGAATTCAATGCATGTAGTATGTGTGAAGTTGTGTGAAGAGTGCAGTTATGCTTAACATCATTATTTGTGGCATTCGCAGATTTCTTGAAGCTCATCTTACGAGCGCAATTAGAGAGAATTTGTGAATCGAGAAAAATGTTTGTTAGCGAGGCTACGATGTAATCTTCTGAATAAACACTCCTGCCTCGGTAACGCATGCATGGCACCAAAATTGCTTTGTTTTAGCTGCGGCATCTACTAGTGACTGTTTTTCGCGAAAAGGTGATGTGAAGTGCGTCGGAGAAAATTTGTGCCAAGGTAGGAAAGAAGACATAGCCAAATTTTTTTTTTTTCAGGTCATACCATCCGGAGTTAAGTACTACGACAACTACTGTCGCGCTGCGTCGTGAACTGCATGTATGCGTACCTGCGCGTTTACTGCTATTTTGCTGTTGTGCGGGGCTTTTCATAATGTCGCGTATTTGTTTATTTCTTCTGTAAAATTTATACTCAAGATATGGCAGATGTATTGCCATGTCTTGCAGTGCAAACAGCCCATCTCTTCGTGCGCGCGTTCATCAAACTCTGAGAAAGTGTGCATGTGCTTACCAAGAATGACTTGAAAATAAAAGTTTTCGTCTCTTCCAAGAAGTCTTATGTTTTATTTAAAATGCCTGCATAAACACAGAGTGGCATCGTGTGCTTGCCGCTCTGGCGGTACAGCTTACACGAAGCTGCAAACGACGCGTGAAAAAAATAAAAAAAATTAAAGTATGGCCTTTGAGACGAGCACACGCACAGAAGTGGTCTCGGAGGCCGTGTAATTTTTCTAATCGCTAGAAAATGGCCTTTGAGACCACCTTTTCTGCGGTTCCCATCTCTGAGGCTGCGAAGGTTCCCCACGCCCGTTTGCAGCGCTGCGAACCCAAATCAGCCGCTGGGGCCTATGAGAGTGTCCTCTCTTAACTTTTTACACTTCCTCCATGAATTTTTCAGTGTTGTACGGAACGGCGTTCCAAGGAACGACGTTCCAGGAACTAGTTCCTTTTGGCAGGAACGAAGGAACGCCACCGTTCCATTCAGGATCGGTGGAACTGTAACGGTAACTCGTTACATTTAAGCAGGAACGGTAGAGGGAACGGCGTTCCTTCTGTACACGTTCCACGACATTCAACAGGCGCACGCACGCAGCACATCATGCAGAACAGGGCGCATGGGCGACCGTGTGAGGCGCGAAAATGTAGCGCTCGCCCATCATGTTTCTACAATGCTTCCTGGTTTTTACTTCATGGCAGCCCGCCGGGGGCGCAGGGAAGCGAAAGACGCCGAGACTGACCACGTGCTGCAGGAACAGTTGATTTTTTTACAGCAGAGATATTAGGCTCGAGGTTTCCATCCCATGCGTCGTTGAAACAGAATTATCATAATCATGAACAGGCACGCACTCTCTTCGTCATCGCCGTCCTTTTCTGCTTCTAGTTCTCTCCCTGTCACGGAATGCCACTTTTTCGACCCGTCGTTATGCCGATTAACGCGCGCTGCACCCACCCCGCTGACCAGCGCCCCGGCTTGGGCATGAAAAGACGTTTTTAGAGCCACGAAGAGCAGCGGAAGGGAGTGTTATTCGTCGAATGTTGCTGCCAAAAGGTGTACGTTGTTCTGTACCGCGGCGACGACAGCTTTTGTTGGAAAGCCGCAGTGTGCCCCGAACTTTTAGACTGCAAAACGCTTGGCTGAGAACCGAGGCAAGATATCGTTCCCACGGAAGAAGTTGCACGTGTATGAGCCGCCTACGCGGTCACCTTAAACGGGTTTTCTCTCTTGATTATTGGAGAACCCTCCCCAAATTAAAAAGGGGCGTCGTCAATATTTTGAGGGCGGACTTTATGACAATGCAATGCGCATGATTGGACCCATGTCAATGGTCCCTTTTTCCCCCAGGGAGAGAATGAAGGGACACGAAGGGGATATCGCCCTGCTAACCAGTCTAGTTGCTTGTCAAACAAGGTGTAGAAATAGATCAGCGAGTATCCCTTCTAGAAGTTTTTAGCGTGCGCTTTGTATCGGCTGGCCACCTAAAGTTAGCCGTTGAGACCTACCCATCGACATCGCAGTCGTCTCGTGCCAGAACTCTTCGGGACTTTTCGCATCCGATCGTCGTGGACGCAACGCTGCCGGTCATCTCACGTATGCCTTCACCTGTTTATACCATCTGCGAAGAGGTTTATTGACAGTATGCTCCTGTGGTGACACTGCGAATTCAACACAGCGAAAACAGACCGTAGCACCGGCTAGCAAGATGGCAACAACCAGAAGAGCGCGGTGAGCGAGCCGAGCGAGCCCAGCACCCGAGCGTTCGCGATGCTGCTGACCGGCGGCGCGTCTTCTTCTTCACAATTCGCCCCCGCCGAAGAAGAGCCATCCTGGCGACCTAAGAGTCTGGGAGAAGAGGGCTATGGTATGGTTTGAGACGCGACACGTGGACGAGGTCACGTCCACGCCGGCGCATGTCGTCAGATGGGGAAACTGGCTCAATGAGAAAATTGACTGGGGAGGTTTGCTCCAAAACACGGTAAGGGCCCTCGTACTTTGGGACGAGTTTTGAGGAAAGCCCAGAAGTTTGGTATGGGACAGCCAGCCATACCAGAGATCCCGGGGAATAGCTGGGACTTCGACGTGAGTCAGCGTTGTTGTCCTTTTGGCGCTGTTGCTCCTGTGACGTAAAGTTGCGCGCGAGTTGGCGGCACTCTTCCGCTTGGCGGGCAGCTTCGGAGACAGGTGGGCATTCGGAAGCGTCAGGACGGTATGGAAGTAGAGTGTCAATGGTGTGCGAAGGGTCGCGTCCATACAGGAGGAAGAACGGTGAGAATCCCGTGGTAGCTTGTGTCGCGGTGTTGTATGCGAACGTTATGAATGGAAGAACCCGGTCCCAGTTGTCATGATCAGATGTCACATACATCGCGAGCATATCACCGAGTGTGCGGTTGAAGCGCTCTGTGAGTCCGTTAGTTTGCGGGTGGTATGCCGTGGTCCTACGATGAACAACGTGGCATTCGGAAAGGAGAGCTTCAACGACTTCCGAGAGAAAGGCTCGACCTCGGTCACTGAGGAGTTCTCGAGGCGCGCCATGTCGAAGGATGAAGTGGCGGAGGACGAAAGACGCTACGTGCCGCGCTGTGCCACTTGGTAGGGCGGCAGTCTCGGCGTATCGTGTTAGGTGGTCCACCGCGACTATGATCCACCGATTGCCATCCGGTGTCATCGGTAGTGGGCCGTAGAGATCAATCCCCAAGCGGTCGAAGGGTTTGGCAGGGCACGGAATTGGTTGCAGGGCTCCAGACGAGCGTAAATGCGGCGATTTGCGACGCTGACAGTCAGGGCAGCACTGAACAAATTTTCGTACGAAATTGTACATTCCGCGCGAGTAGTAGCGATGGCGAATACGGTCGTACGTTTTGAAAACTCCGGCATGGCCACATTGCCGATCGTCGTGGAAGGAGGCACATATTTGTGACCTTAAGCTGCGGGGAATGACCAAGAGCCACTTACGGCCATCGGGAGCATAGTTGCGGCGGTGAAGTAGCCGATCACGAATGGCGAAATGAGCAGCTTGGCGTCGTAGAGATCGAGATACTGCAGCAGTCGAAGGTCCGGAAAGATAGTCGAAAAGCGAAGCGATCCACGGGTCGCGGAGTTGTTCAGTAGCCATGGAGTCAAAGTCGAGAGTTGAGACCGAGGGTGTGGAATTCGTTCCGCAGGCGGAGTCTGCAGGTAGAGGGGAACGAGACAAGGCGTCTGCGTCAGAGTGCTTGCGTCCGCTGCGATAGATGACGCGAATATCGTACTCCTGGATTCGGAGTGCCCAGCGTGCTAGCCGGCCGGAAGGATCTTTCAACGTGGCGAGCCAACATAGGGCGTGGTGATCCGTTACCAGGTCGAACGGGCGACCGTACAAATACGGGCGGAACTTGCTAAGCGCCCATACTAGAGCCAAGCACTCCTTTTCAGTGACGCTGTAATTGGCCTCTGCTTTCGTGAGAGTGCGACTCGCATAGGCGACGACGTATTCGGAGTAGCCGGGCTTACGTTGGGCGAGGACAGCGCCAAGACCGACCCCGCTTGCGTCTTTGTGCACTTCCGTTGCAGCTGTTGGGTCAAAATGCCGAAGAATGGGAGGGGGATGTGAGGAGACGACGGAGAGTAGCAAACGCGACGTCGCACTCGGGGGACCAGGAGGAGAGGTCCTTGTCACCGCGTTGGAGATTGGTCAATGGCGACATGATCGAAGCGAAATTTCGAACGAAGCGCCGGAAGTAGGAGCATAGTCCGACAATACTACGGGAGTTCTTTGATCGTAGCAGGTTTCGGAAACTCGGCAACAGCACGAAGTTTCGCAGGGTCGGGTAGAACTCCGTGCTTGGACACTGCGTGTCCTAAGATGGTCAACTCCCGCGCGGCGAAGTTGCACTTTTTGAGGTTCAGTTGCAGTCCAGCGTTGCTTAAACACGTCAGAACTTGTCGGAGCCTATGTAGGTGGGTAGGAAAATCGGGAGAGAAAACGACAATGTCTTCGAGGTAACATAAACACATAGACCACTTGAGGCCACGCAATGTGTTGTCCATGAGTCGTTCAAACGTGGCTGGCGCGTTGCAAAGCCCAAAAGGCATTACGTTAAACTCGTACAGTCCGTCTGGTGTAATAAATGCCGTTTTCTGACGATCAGCTTCAGCCATCGGAACCTGCCAGTAGCCAGAACGTAAGTCTAAGGACGAGAAGAATTCGGCTCCTTGGAGGCTGTCAAGGGCATCGTCGATGCGTGGCAAAGGATAGACGTCTTTCCGCGTCACCTTATTTAATCGACGGTAGTCGACGCAAAAGCGAATAGAACCGTCCTTCTTGCGAACTAGAACGACAGGAGATGCCCAAGGACTGTGGGATGGTTGAATAACGCCACGGCGCAGCATATCTTCGACCTGGTCGTTGATGACACGACGTTCTGCAGCAGAAACGCGGTACGGCCTTTGACGTAAAGGCTGGTGCGAACCGGTGTCAATGAAGTGGTGAACTTCCGACGTCCGACCCAAGTGCGGCTGAGAAACATCGAACGATTTCGTGAATTGTTGGAGAAGTCGAAGAAGCTCGGCGCGTTCTTTAGCAGTCAGGGTATCGGCGATAGAACTCGCGAATATGTCACTCGACGAGCCGTCCAGCGTGCAAAGGTCATCGAGTTCAGTCGAGTCAGTGTGGCACGATTCATCTGACACGTTCAGAAAGAACGAAGAGTCAAGGTGTTCCACGTGACCGAGACATTCGCCGACAAGCAACGTAACCGGTGCTGAAAGGGGATTGTGGACAAAAATATTGCTGCAGCTGGCAGTGATGTCAAGCGTCGCAAAAGGCAGTGGTATGGCTTTGCGGCTCATGAAGATGTCGGAAGGTGTGAAGAAGACGGTAGCGTCGTTGAGGCCGCCGCAGAAGACAGGGACAACGGCAACAGAGGCAGGCGGAATGTCGATGTCCTCGCGCACGACGAGTTTAGGCGGCCGATCATGAGCTTCGTGCAATGGTTCTTCACACAGTGACGAAAATTCAACTTCAGCGCGTGCGCAGTCAATGACGGCGTTATGACGTGATAAAAAGTCCCACCCGAGGATTATGTCATGCGAGCAGGCAGAAAGAACGATGAACTCCACGACGTACATAGTGCCTTGTATAAATACACGGGCAGTACATGCTGCGAGAGGTGTAACGTGCTGTGCGCTGGCCGTGCGAAGAAGCAGTCCAGAGAGCGGCTGGTCACTTTGCGTAGGGAACGGCAGAGCTTGGCGGCTATAACAGAAACGGCGGCACCGGTGTCGACAAGGGCAAATGTTGAAACACCATCGACAGAAATGGCGACCACGTTAGCAGGAGATGTGCGAGGACTTGGGCAGTTCGAAGACGACGCAGTTCTTGCCTCTTGAACTGCGGCGTTTAGTTTTCCTGATTTGAGGGTCCGGGTCGGCAACGCATTGGGGAAGGCGATCGCCGACGAGGAGATGAGGAGCAGGGGCGACGGAATCTCAGGGAAGTCCGTGTAAGGATACCACGGCGAGGGACGAGGAGCATATTGGCGTATCGGCTGTCTGTCGTATTGTGACGGCCGTGTAGCGTCGCTGGATGTTTGAAAGCGACGGCGACAATAACGAGCAACGTGTCCTGGAGTACCGCAGGCGTAGCAAATGGGGCGATTGTCTGGAGTCCGCCAAAAATTGCTCACTCTCGGCTCGGCCCAAGAAGTAAGAAGAGGTGCGGACTGGTGGGCATATGGCTGCACGGGTGGGCAAGGCTGCTGGGGAGGCCTGCGAACCGCCTGGGCATACCTTAGCGGCGCGGCTACGGGCTGCATAGCCGGCGCATACGTAAGAGGCGCGGCCACAGGCTGCTGGTGGTGAGCGACAGGAACAGCTTGGGCGACCTCTTCGGCAATAACAGTGCGGAGCGTTGGCGGCAGACGAGAGGAAGGCTCTTGTGTGAAGGGGACCATAGAAAGTTGACGAGCAACTTCTTCGCGCACGAAGTCCTTGATCTCCTGAAACGTCGGTGATTGCTCGGGAACGGTAGCGAGACTTGATAGCGACTCGGCGCGCGATGAGAACGGCCGAGTCAGGGCGCGTTGCTTCTTAAGCTCGTCATAGCTTTGACATAATGTGACGACTTCCGCAACTGTGCCAGGATTCCTAGCCATGAGCATCTGAAACGCGCCATCATCAATCCCTTTGAGGATGTGCTGGATCTTTTCAGACTCGGGCATGGCGCCGTTGACACGGTTACAAAGAGCGACGATGTCTTCAATGTAACTCGTGAACGTTTCTGACGTTTGCTGTGCTCGAGTGCGCAAGCGCTGTTCGGAGCGGAATTTGCGGACAGCGGGTCGGCCAAACACTTCAGAAAAAGATGTCTTGAAGACTGACCATGTCGGAATGTTGCTTTTGTGGTTGTGATACCACACTTCAGCAACGTCCGTGAGGTAAAAGACGACATGGGTCAGCTTGTCGGCATCATCCCACTTGTTATTAGCGCTCACCAGTTCGTAGTGGGTAAACCAGT
>JALIZH010027329.1:0-14459 GCA_030522465.1 Rhipicephalus appendiculatus
TTTGCCGTATACACTTTGGAAATTACAAAAACGTCCAATTTTTTTTTCTGCCAACGATAGTTCAATAGTTCACTCAACTATGTCGATAGTATCGATAGTGCTATCAATAGTCCCGCATTACTACTTAGAGAACAATAAGTTGTTACAAATGCATGAATCTTCCCCCAGGAAAAAAGCCGGAGACCAAAGCCAGACCGTTGCTAGAAGTACACCCACCTTTGATTTCGACTGTTCAACAAACCGCGAAGGTTGCTTGCCTTCGCACACTAACCTTAGGGAAGGGCGGTGCTTTGGGAGCCTTCTCGCCCCAGAACCCTGGGGGACGCCTTTGATTAAAGCATGCATATTTATTACTTCACGACAACGTGGCATATGGTTCGTGTGCAATTATGAGGGCATTTGCGACATGTATATGATCCATTCTACAAAAATAATCGTGGTCACTCAACTTATAAGTGATGTTCGCTAAAGACAGTGTAAAAGTTATCGTCGTAAAGGTGCCAGCATAATTACCCCTTTCTTCCCTGACGCACTTCTTGTAGACATCTGCTGCTACACCTTTAACTGCGAATGACTGCAAATTTCTTGCTGGTATGTATACCTTATGGCATCTCTCACACATGGTGAATTACAAGTTCTATATTAGGTGAATCGAAAGCACGCCTCACTGTGATCCTACATTGAACAGGTAAGAACACGTTGGTTCAATCTAAAGCTGTAGCCCGCAGCCGTTCCGTGTCTAGAACCGATTCAGTTCGAATAACAATGTGTGTGTGATCTACTGCGAAGTGTGCCCGAATGTAAAACATGGAGGCCCCCTCCCTCCCCCCCCGCCCCCCCCCCCCCCAAAAAAAAAGAGCAATGCGGGGCACGGACTCGCACACTTACCTCAATTACTTATCTTAATAATAATCAAGCGGAACATCAACAAAAATATTACCGTGCTCTGGCTGAGTCGTATCGGGGAGCTATGAAACACAGGTGAAGATCGCGTTCTGTTGCGAATGCGCAAATGTCGGTCTGATGATGATGATGACCTCTTACTGATGGCGCTCACTCACAAAGGGGGATGGTCCAAAAACCGGGCGGCAGGGTCTTTGAGTTTAATACATATGAAGCTAGAAATAAACGCTGTAAACTTTAGACTTTTTCTCTGTTTAGAATACGGGTGACAGAATAAAAAGTAATGCTGTATTGTCTCTATTTCACCGCAATACTGACATAACGGTGACGTGCTGAGTCCAGCTTTTGTGTCAATTCATTCAACTGAGGAATTCTTCAGCGTAGTCTGGTGAAAGTAACTTCTCATTGCCGTGATACACACCACTGTTTATTGCGGCAAAATCTTAGATGTGCGAAGTCGCTGAATTGATCGAAAGTAAATTTGCCCATTTCATTATGCACACACGCATTTTGAAATATTATTGCTGTCGCGGAAGCCATATCGGGTATAATTGGTGTTAGGGGTCCGCTCAGAGATATTTTGGCTAATGTGTCCGCCACCTAATTCAGATATATTCCCCAGAGGACTGGTATGGGTACCAGGCCTCTGGGGAAGGCAGGTGGTGTCTGTCGCCCAGGTTGACTCCATTCCTTGATCTTGTGTGCATGTGTTTGGGGGAGGGGGGGGGTAGCTTAGTCCGTCCCTCCTTCCCGCGTCCCACACCATCACAGCGCATGCGCGTCCTCTCCTCCTCTCTCTCTCTCGTCTCCTACGCTCACCCCCTTTCTCTCCTCTAGGAATTCTCTACACCACGGAGTGGCGCCCATGCGCCACAGCGCATGCGCGTCCCCCTCACCCTATCTCTCCTCTCCTAGGCTCAACCCCTTTCTATCCTCTTGGAATCCTCTACTCTACGGAGCGGCCCCCGCGTCCCACAGCGCCCACAGCGCATGCACGTCCTCTCCCCTTATCTCTCCACTCCTACGCTCACCCGCTTTCTCTCCTCTTGGAATCTTCTGTTCTGCGCAGCGGCGCCCGCGTCCCCCATCCCCACAGCGCATGCGCGTCCTCTCCCCCCTCTTTCCTCTTGGAATCCTCTACTCTACTAGCGGCTCCCGCGTCCCACATCCCCACAGCGCATGCGCGTCCTCTGCTCCTCTCTCCTCTGGGAATCCTCTCCTCTAGGAATCCTCTCTTTTCCTGGGGAAACGTAGATCATTCCTCTAGGAATGCTCTACGGAGCGGCGCGCACGCCAGGTGGTGCGACAGCTCCATACTCCGCTGGGGGGCGCCACGGTAGTGCCGCGCGCGTGCCTCATTCTCTCTCCTGTGCAGCGCCGCGATGAGCGCCCAGGCCACTGCCGCGAAACGAGAGCGGCGACGTTTCTCCCGCTCAAGATAACCATCTCCCCGCTGCTTCGCATCCACACATGGTTCCCATTAGGCGGGAGATGGGGAAGTTTTAGGGGCGAAGCTCCTTAGTGCATAGGCTAGTCCTGCGCCGTCCGTCGTAGCCACCGTATAGTGGAATGTACCCACTACACGTGATGACGATGACGCTGATGACCATGAAGAATAAGCACGTTCCAGACCACACGTTCTCTTTCTGCCATGGATGAAAACGATCGTGAACGCGCTCTCGCCCTCGAAAGGCAAAACGGCAACACCAACAACAAACGTTGCCCAGAGCTTAACGTCTTATATGACGAAAACAAAGTCAGGGGAACCCCCTCGTTGTGGCCCGTAGAGCTCTTCAACAAAATCATCATCTACCCCACTTGTAAATAATAAAACATTGTGTATATATTTTATCAATATGTAAATAATGAAACATTGTGTATATACTGTATGTATAATCATACCACAGCCCCGCGTTTGTGTTTGCATGATGATCGAGTGGGCAAAATTTACGGAGGATTGACGGTTTATCAGGTTACCTCCGGGAGCTTCGCCCACTCATCATCATTCACTTCGTGGATATGGCGTGATTCTTTCTTTCTCTTTCTTTTTTTTTGTCAATCTCTAACCCAGGGGTATCAAACATGCGTTCGCGGGCCGCATGTGGCCCGCCGACCTTGCGCTTGTGGCCGGCGGCCCGCACATGACAGTCATCGTCGCATACATTTTATGTCAGTGTGGCTGTTTGTGACATTACTAAACGGTGCTCGCATTATACTCTCGCCTCTCGTGAATAATAACGCTTTGTTCGGGTAAGCTACACAGGCGTGTTTGGTCTTATGCATTTTTTTTTCATGAGGCACCCCATGCAGTTGCCTTTTGTTGAAACATCACCGCGGAACAAAAACTCATGCACCTGAGTCCATATTTTAGTTGTGGAGATCGGTATCGATATGTTTCTGAATCACCGTGCCAAATACATGTAAGAAACAATCCGTATATGAGATATGGGAAAGGGCTTTCAACGTACGGTTTCGGATTGTTCAAGCTCACCCCCCCCCCCCCCCTTCCGATTTCCAACTTTTTGTTGTCCCGACGCTCTGCGGGACTAAATTCGCCATTGTGGCCTGGTACATGATGCGAGTTTGAGACCCCTGCTCTAGCCCATAGCAACGCAATATTATGGTTACCATGAATGCTTCTTCTTCAATCGTACCTGGATATCCGAGTAGTTACGACACTCGCCTTCGAACCGCGAGCACCCGGACCTGAATGTTGACTCAAAATGAAATTTGATTCCATATGATTTATTACTTTTCTTCTTCCTCTACACTTCTTTTTTTTTCCTTCTTGCTCTTCAGATCGCCGAGTAGAGTTTTCTCCACAGATACTGGTGCGTTGCAGCTTCTGCCCTGTCGCGAGCTACTTCTTTCTCTCTCTTCCTCTCTGTCCAGTTTTCATACCCATGATCCGTAATTGTATCGGTTAATATGTCCTCTTCGAGAGACAGTTATCGTGTACAGCGTACCCCCCTTGTTGCACTACGAAATCATCAACAACGCTCGCCACCCTCCTGCTTCCCTGGTCCTTACCTCGACACTCATAGTTTTACTAGGCTTTACTCTCCCCCACCCACGGCTCATACTTCCCTTCCCCACTGCTCTTCATCTCTCTTCTTCACTTCGCTCTCTTACCTCCACTGTCCTTGCTTTACTTCGCACCTTTTGTACATTATCGAGGACGGGTGCCCAATTACTGTGGGGCATACCCGATCGTGTTTTTGCAAAGTAGCTTATTAGGCGCAAGTTAGTCTTTCTTAAGACATTTACGTGCTCGAAGCGATCACGTTTGCTTATATTTCCAAAGACCAACGCAACCGAAACGCCGTACCGAACATCGGTCTGATGGCCTCATCATAGTATTCAGTCGGCAGTAGCGACAGCCGGTATGTACAAAGGACGCATTCCTTGTGAACACCAGCTTATGTTTCGTACTTACTGAGAATAGCTGTCACAATTACGAAAAAAAACAAAATTACACGTGTCACCCAGTATTTTCAGACGTGAGTGAAGACACACCCCTTCCTTCAGTGTAACGCACACACGACCGTTGGCAAGTAAGGGCATCGCAGAGCTGCTGTACTGTTTCGTTCGTCTAAGAGTCCCTTCTCAGTCTAATAAGGTTGCAAGGTGCTGGAAACCCCGCACTTATCATGCTAAAGTCTCGTTAGCTATCAGCCTTAACCAGATAAATCGCTCCACCAATTATAAACAGCTATCGTACAGAGTTGCCAGGTTTGGCTACTTTGCACCAATTTGGCTATTTTTCATGCCGGGGGGGGGCAGAAAAAATGACTTGGTAACTTGGATACTTTTTGGCTAGTTTTATGTTGGCTCCATTTCAACCTAATTATCAATACCTTGGGAAATCGCAGCTGATGGCGTTCGAGTATGAGGTGTCAAAACATGGTGACGAAGGTGTGCTTCCAGCCCCAAAAATTGAATTTGGCGCGGGAATATCCCAAAGGCAGACTTTTGAATGAGTTCCCTATTGCAAAACCCAGCGCCGCTGGGTACCAGCGTCCAGCACCACACTCGATTATGGGCCCAGTATCGCGCTGAATACTGGGACGCTGGAGCGGCATTTTCACTGGGAAGCACTGGGTACTCCCGCGCAAAACGTCTCTACAGCGTTAAAACATCGGTGCCTATATACCATAAATAAATATATAAGTGAAAGAAGGGACGTAGAACGAATAACGCAATTAAAATAAAGTAAAAAAAAAAGCCATACGAAAAAAAAATATCCGTGAGGAGGATTCGAACTTGCCATCTTTTTTATCTCTATCCGAGTGCTTTACCCACTACGCCATGCCCGAACATGCCGAGGAGCTTGTAAAACAACCTTTTAACCAATAAACACACCAAGTGCCTTCATGTTTACATGTCGCACAGTCACGATAGACGCGATCTTCCTTTTCAAATAACAATTTCGCCTTTATTAGACACAAACGAACGGCTGCCGGCACCGAATGGCATGCCGATAATGGCAAGAGCGCTAACTGCCGATTTTTTAAATAGCCGTTTCTCGCTCTTGCTACTGGTCAACATGTACAGAGGTTTTACGGTCACTAGTTCGATAAATTGGTGCGGACATGATTGAATATTGAGTGGTGTTTTCGCGTAAGCGACGATACGCCAGTGCAGCGGCCGTGCCAGTGTACCTACATATTTGTATTTCTATCGATACCTATAACTAAAAAAGCCGCTCAGCTAAATACAAATACAATGCGCTGAAAAAATATGCCATTGTATTAGTTCACTAAGGAGTACCACATTACCGATTGAAAATTATGTGTTCTTACATATGAGCCGGTAGCTCATATGACGGTAGCTTTCGGTGACACCGAAAGCCGGTAGCTTCGGTAACAGCTTGTGTGCGTTGCTGAAAGCGTGTCGCATCGATGTCATCGCTCCTTGTTCGGACACCGTACAGAAGAAAAAATGGTTCGTTTAGGTTAACGAATGTCCAGACTGTAGTTTGCAGTCATCCTTACACATTATAATTGCGTGTACTTAAAGCGAGAAGCGCCGGTAACATGTGGACGGACACGGCCGGCACACTAGGCCTAACGCTCGCTGGGAGTCTCGCTGGGTAGGACCGGTCTCGGCGCAGCTGAGTTGCGATGGTTGAAGTTTCTTCATTCGAACTTCGGAACCTTTCTAATGGTTAACTAAAGTGCTGCTGAAGTAAGTGGAAGGGCAAACATTGTCAGATATGCGTTTCCGGTGTGGCAATGTCGAACGACGGCTGTTTTTCTGACCTCCTTGGGTGTGGTTGCGAAGCCAGAGCTCATTTGCTTCTCGCCAACTGTGCGGCAATGTGACGATTTGGTGTTTTATATATATATATATATATATATATATATATATTAAAATGGGGGTTTCGTACGTCGAGCAGGTTTATTTGTTGCTCTGCGCAAGGACCTTTCCGAGGCAGTTCTACCTGCTGGCGAGCGCGAGCACGAGCAACAACCACAGCCGCCGATCGTCGTCCTCCTCTTTCTAGCAGCGTAGCGTCTGCCAGTCGTATTCAGTACAATTTACTCCCCGCGGAATAAGGAACCATCCTGGCGACCTAGGGTCCAGAAAACACCGGAGGATCGTAGCACTGCTTTAGCCGGGACACGTGGACAATTTCCCGGCCACGACGGCGATGGTCAGAAGATGGTTCCAGTGGCTCGATGAGGTAGTTCACGGGCGATGTTTGCTGAACTACGCGGTATGGACCGTGGTACTTGGGGATGAGCTTCGTGGAAAGGCCAGGTGCAGTAGATGGAACACGCAGCCAGACGAGAGAGCCAGGATCATACGAAGTAGTGTCAGTGGATGCGTCGTGGTGGTACTTCTGGCGCCCCTGGTCTTGGGTGGTGAACGAGCGTGCAAGTTGGCGGCATTCTTCAGCATATGTTGCTGCCTGGGACAGAGTCGTGGACTCTGAGGCGTCGGGTCGGTACAAAAGAATAGTGTCCATAAGACAAGACGGCTCCCGTCCGTACAGGAGAAAAAAGGGGAGAATCCAGTAGTGCTTTGAATGGCGGTATTATAAGCGAACGTGACAAACGGTAGTACGCGGTCCCAATTGGAGTGGTCTGACGAGATATACATGGACAGCATGTCCCCGAGAGTGCGGTTAAAGCGTTCCGTCATCCCATTGGTTTGAGGGTGATAGGCGCTTGTGGTACGGTGCACGACGCGGCACTCACGCAGCAAGGATGTGATGACGTCCGAGAGAAACACACGACCGCGGTCACTCAGCAACTCTCGAGGGGCTCCATGACGAAGTACCAAATTGTGGAGAATAAAAGCGGCAACGTCTTTTGCTGTAGACGAAGGAAGAGGTGAAGTTTCGGCGTACCGTGTGAGGTGGTCGACGGCAACTATTATCCAACGGTTACCGCCTGCAGTGCTCGGAAGGGGACCGTAGATGTCGAGGCCGACGCGGTCGAACGGCCGCGCGGGGGCATGGCAAAGGTAACAAGGTGCCGGCGGCGTGTTGCGGGGGAGTATTGCGTCTTTGGCATGTGGAACATGCACGCACGTACTGTCGAATGAAGCGGTACATGCCACGCCAGTAATATCGAAGACTTATGCGAGAATAAGTCTTGAGGAAACCTGCGTGGCCGCATTGTGGGTCGTCGTGGAACGTAGAACATATTTCGGACCGGAGGTGTCGCGGAATGGCGAGTAACCACTTACGGCCGCCGGGTGTGTAATTTCGGCGGTACAGTACATGTTCACGAATGGCGAAGTGCTCGACTTGCCGAAGCAATGTCCGAGAAGATGGAGAAGGGGTCCGACCAGACAGAATGTCGAGAACGGAAGCAAGCCACGGGTCCTTGCGTTGCTCAGATGGCATGTCGGAGATGGTGAGGGCGGTGGTGTCGTAGGAAGTAAGTGCGAAGCAGGCAGATTCAGGAGACAGGGGCGAACGGGAGAGGGCATCTGCGTCTGCGTGTTTGCGGCCAGAGCGATACACCACGCGGATATCGTATTCTTGGAGGCGTAACGCCCATCGGGCGAGACGACCACTTGGATCTTTGAGTGACGACAACCAGCAGAGGGCATGATGGTCAGTCACGACGTCAAAAGGGCGCCCGTACAAGTAAGGCCGAAATTTCTCTATCGCCCAAACAATGGCAAGGCATTCCTTTTCCGTCACAGAATAGTTGCTTTCCGCTTTGCTAAGTGTTCGGCTAGCGTAGGCAACGACGTACTCCTGGAAACCATCTTTCCGTTGGGCAAGAATAGCACCTAGCCCGACACCGCTAGCGTCTGTGTGGATCTCAGTGGGTGCAGACGGATCGAAGTGTCGCAGAATAGGAGGCAACGTGAGGATGCGGCGCAGTTCGTTGAATGCCTCATCACAAGCGGGAGACCATGCCGAAAGATCTCTGGAGCCAGGGAGGAGCTTGGTCAAAGGAGCGATGATGGTAGCGAAATTGCGGACAAAGCGCCGGAAATAAGAACAAAGGCCGATGAAGCTTCGGAGCTGTTTCATGGTAGTCGGTTTGGGATATTCCGACACGGCTGTTAGTTTGGTGGGGTCAGGGAGAATGCCGTCCTTCGAAACCACGTGCCCTAGGATCGTAAGCTTTCGAGCGGCAAAGTGGCACTTTTTCAGGTTCAGTTGCAGTCCCGCGCCGGAGAGGCAAGCAAGAACTTGCTCGAGGCGGGTTAAATGGGACGCAAAATCAGTGGAAAAGACGACAATGTCGTCTAAATAACATAGGCAGATATTCCACTTCAGGCCTCGAAGAATCGTGTCCATCATCCGCTCAAAAGTAGCGGGCGCATTGCAGAGGCCGAAGGGCATGACTGTGAATTCGTAGAGGCCGTCGGGCGTGACAAAAGCAGTTTTTTCGCGATCGGCCTCCGCCATAGGTACCTGCCAGTATCCAGAGCGTAGGTCTAAGGAAGAGAAGAATTCTGCTCCCTGTAGGCAGTCCAAGGCATCGTCTATTCGGGGCAGGGGATAGACATCCTTGCGCGTGATTCGGTTGAGACGGCGGTAATCCACGCAGAACCTGATAGATCCGTCCTTTTTCTTCACCAGCACGACTGGTGAGGCCCAAGGACTGCTAGACGGCTGGATTATTCCACGTTTCAGCATATCATCTACTTGTTCATCGATGACCCGACGTTCGGTAGTGGACACACGGTAAGGACGCTGTCGCAATGGTGCTTGTTGACCGGTATCAATACGGTGAACAACTGCCGACGTTCGACCTAAGGAAGGTTGGTCGTGGTCGAAGGAGGCTCGAAAACGCTGGAGGAGGTTGACAATCTGTTTCTGCTGCCCAGGCGTGAGCTGGGAATTGACGGCTTTGCAGAATATGTCCTTAGGGGCATCGGAGTCGGTTGCAAGAGTGACGGCACAAGTAGGTAGCGAGGCCCCGTCTCCAAGCGTTGTTTCTTCGAAAACACAATCCAAAGGCTCGAAGCTCCCCACACACTCGCCGCGTAGTAGCAGAGATGGACAGGCAGAGATGTTGCACGCGTAAAGTGCCGCAGAACCATTGCAACAGTTGATGACGGCAAATGGAAGAACGAAGGTTTGGTGACGCGCATTACCTATAGAGGGTTGAAACAGTACAGTTGAGTCAGTGGCAGCAGGCGCGAACACAGGTACCAGAACGGCCGTCATAGGTGCGATGTGGACGTCAGCAGCGGCAAACACTTTAGGGGGGACTGCGGTCGTCGAGATCAGGGCATGGAGTCGACAATGTGAGTTCAGCACGAGCGCAGTCTACGAGGGCCTGATGGGTCGAAAGGAAATCGCATCCTAGAATGACGTCGTAGGATGATCGCGGAAGAACAACGAACTTGACGACATACCGAACATTTTGAATTACAATACGAGCTGTACACTGAGCAGAAGGCGTGATGTAATGCGATGTCGCCGTACGCAGGGCAAGGTTGGTAAGCGGCGTGGTCACTTTTCTCAAATGGCGGCACAGTTTCTCACTGATTACAGAAACTACGGTTCCTGTGTCGACAAGTGCACGTACGGCGATACCTTCTACTACTATGTCAATTTCGTTGGGCGGATAAAAAGGAGGTCTTGAAGAGTTCGACGACAACGCAGTTCTTGCCTCCGGAACTGCGGCTATCAGTTTTCCTCTGGTGCGGGGCTAGGTCGGCGAAGCATCGGGGAGATGGATCGGCGACGGGGCGAAGACGAAGGGCGGGAGTCGAAAGGGCGTCGTGGGGAAAACGAGTCGGCGACAGCAGAAGTAGGTCGTTGAGAATGCTGGGCAGCCTGATAATTGGAGGAAGCCACACCGTCCTGGGACTGGAAGCTGCGACGTCGACAGTAGCGGGCTATATGCCCCACAAACCCACACGCGAAGCATATTGGCCTATTGTCAAAGGTGCGCCACGGGCTCACGACAGGAGGTCCGGAGGGCGACGTAGGATGGGGTACCGCGCGTGGGGGCGGCGGCGTCGTGTAGAAGGACCCGGTGGCCCGGTAGGCGCCAGAAACAGATGGGGCTTGTGGTCTGGCAGCGACGGCCGCGTAAGTCAGTGGTGTAGCGACAGGTGGCGATGGTGGCAGCGCCTGCGCGACTTGCGTCTCAATGACATGACGAAGACCTGGGTCGACGGATGTCACTGGTTCAGGTGTTTGGGCGACAAGGGAAAGTTGACGCGCCACTTCCTCGCGGATGAACTGCTTGATCTGTGGCAGTAAAACGATGTGATCAGCAGCGACGTCGTTGACGAGTGCGGAAACCTCAGCTGTATCTTCGGCAGCACGGCGCGTAGAAACACGCTGCCTTCGCAACTCGTCGTACGACTGACAGAGTTGTACCACGTCGGCTACAGTCTGAGGATTCCTCGCGACAAGCATTTGAAACGTGTCGTCGTCGACTCCTTTCATGACGTGCTTTATTTTGTCCATTTCGGCGAGCGAGGGGTCGACGCGCTTGCAAAGGGACAAGACATCTTCGATATAACTCGTAAACGTCTCGTCCCTGCGCTGGACTCGACTACGCAAGCGCTGTTCCGCACGAAGCCGGCGCACGGCGGGACGACCGAAAACCTGGGTGATGGTTGCCTTAAAGCTGGACCAGGTGGTGATTTCAGCTTCATGGTTCTTATACCAGAGGCTGGCCACGTCAGCGATGTAAAGCGCACGTTCGTGAGCTTGTCGCAGTCGTCCCATTTGTTCGAAGCGCTTACGATTTCGTAGTCGACGAGCCAATCCTCGACGTCGTGATCATCGTTGCCGCGAAACACGGGTGGGTCGCGTTGCCGAGGCACGCCAGTACAGAAGACTGTCGTTGTTGCGGCAGCTTGCGAAGGACCAGGGAGCAGTCATGTTGAAAGGTGACGGTAGCGTCCGATTGCGAAGATCCAGGATGAAGGGAACCCCGGCACCTCCACCACTTAAAATGGGGGTTTCGTACGTCGAGCAGGTTTATTTGTTGCTCTGCGCAAGGACCTTTCCGAGGCAGTTCTAACTGCTGGCGAGCACGAGCAACAACCACAGCCGCCGATCGTCGTCCTCCTCTTTCTAGCAGCGTAGCGTCTGCCAGTCGTATTCAGTACAATATATATATATATATATATATATATATATATATATATATATGGTGATTTATAAACACTGCAAAATGGAATCATTACAATAACCCATCCCTGATGCCAGACTGGTATATGTGCAGGGCATGCACAAAGCGTGCTTTCATCGCTGCTACGTGCTCCGCAAGAAGTAACCCTGACTCTGCGTGCATAAGAAAAAAAAGATCATGCTAAAACAAAATAATCAGCGTTGGGTCCTTTGTGTTATTGACGCAATTTTCTCTACATTCCCCAGGGAAAAATTAAAAAAAAAAAGCCGGCAGATCCCACGCACTGTGGGGAATCGATGTAATGCGAAGCAGCCAAAGAAAGAGGAAATCACGCTTTACATAAATTGCATGCCATGTTTTACATGTTAGGACCTCTCATTTATGTTCGTCATACAGTCACGTCGCGCAATACCAAATTTGGTGTATATCAAGCTAACGAAACGGCCGTGAGCGCGCCATGAGCGTGGCATGCAAGTCATGTCGCACATGACAAGTCATGATTTCCATATTACCACTTGTCATTTACGTTCGTCATACAGTCATGTCACTCAATACCAAATTTGGTGTATATCAAGCTAACGAAACGGCCGCGAGCGAGCCATGAGCGTGGCATGCAAGTGATGTCGCACATGACATGTCATGGTTTCCATATTACCACTTGTCATTTATCTTCGTCATACAGTCACGTCACTCAATCCCAAATTTGGTGTATATCAAGCTAACGAAACAACCGCGAGCGCGCCATGAGCGTGGCATGCAAGTCATGTCGCACATGACATGTCATGGTTTCCATATTACCACTTGTCATTTATCTTCGTCATACAGTCACGTCACTCAATCCCAAATTTGGTGTATATCAAGCTAACGAAACAACCGCGAGCGCGCCATGAGCGTGGCATGCAAGTCATGTCGCGCATGACATGTCATGATTTCCATATTACCACATGTGATTTTTGTTCGCCATACAGTCACGTCACACAATACCAAATTTGGTGCATATCAAGCTAACGAAACGGCCGCGCGCGCATCAGCGTGGCATGTAAATCATACTTTTCATGACAAGTTAGTCATGATTTTCATGATATGACCAGGGAATTATGTTGGATATACGGTCATGTAATGCCATACGAAATTTGGTATAAGTCCCATTAACGATACGGCCAGGAGAGCACAATGTCGTAGGCGGCTAGATAGATAGATAGCTAGATAGATAGATGCGCTCAAAGTCATCAAAGTTCGCTAAGAAATGCTTCGCATTTAAAATAATTCAGAAAAACCGGCAGATTCCACGCACTGTGGGAATGGATGTAATGCGAAGCAGCCACCAAGAAGCATATCATGCTGTACATAATATGCATGCCATTATTTACATGTTAGTATATCAAGCTAGCGAACTGGACGCAAGCGCACCATGAGCGTGGCATGTAAATGGCATTGTAGATGGCATACACGCCAAGATTTTCACGTTACCATCTGCCCCTTAAGTTCGCTTAATTTTTTACCTCGAATTGCAGCGAGACGCGAGACCAATCTGACTCCATTTCGCATGCGTTCGTGTCCTCCCGCGTTGCGCATCGTGCAGACGCCATCCGCGTTCCAGCGTCAATGACACACTTTGTCAATTCCAAAGTGTGTTCCTCGAACGCCTATGCCCACTGAGACGGGGTCGGTCATAATGGAACGTGATGCGCGCGTCTCCCTCCTTCCATGATTAGAGACGCTAGGCACAGCGACGCTACGAAAGCAAAGAGCGAGCGCTGTAGAGTCCAACGCGAACGGCGTCCGTTTGCGCGCCCTGGCGCCCACCTGGCACCGTGCCAGGGCAGGGGTGGAGGGACGGACGGATGGACGGATGGATGGGCGACCAGACGGACGGATGTGAGCATGACACATTAAAAGCTTTCGCCTTAAAACTTTGGTGTATATGGAGCTCGCGAAACGGCCACGAGAATTTCATGAGCGTGGCATGCAAGTCATGGTGCACACGACATGTCATGATTTCCATATTACCACTTGTCATTTATGCCCGTCATACAATCACGTCACTGAATACCAAATTTTGTGTATGTCAAGCTAGTGAAACGACCACGAAAGTGTCATGAGCGTGGCATGCAAGTCATGTTGCACATGACATGTCATGATTTCCATATTACCACATGCCATTTATGCTCGTCATACAACCACGTCGCTGAATACAAAATTTGGTATATATCAAGCTAGCGAAACGGCCGGGGAGTACAATGAGCCTGGCATGCAAGTCATGCCGCACATGACATGTCATGATTTCTATATTACCACTGGTCATTTATGTTCTTCATACAGTCATGTCACTCAATACCAAATCTGGCGTATCTCAAGCAAACGAAACGGCCCCGAGAGGGTCATGAGCGTGGTGTGCAAGTCATGTTGCACATGACATGTCATGATTTCCATTTACCACTTGTCATTTTTTGCTCGTCATACAGTCACGTCACGTCATACCAAATTTGGTGTATATAAAGCCAGCGAAACGGCCGTCAGCGCGCCATGAGCGTGGCATGTAAGTCATGTTGTACATGACATGCAGTTCATGATTTTCATATTACCACCTGTCATATATATTGGTCATGCAGAAATGTCTCATCGTACCAATTTTTGGATATATCAAATGCAGAAAACGGCCTCAGGGGCACTATGGCCATGACGCGTAAATCATGCTTTTCATGACAAGTTGGTCATGATTTTCATGATATGACCAGCCATTCATGTTTGTCATATAATCATGTTATGCCGTACCAATTTGGGTATAAATCCCATGAACGATACGGCCGGGAGTGCACAAAGTCGTAGGCGGCTGGATAGATAGATAGATAGATAGATACGCTCAAAGTCGCCGAAGTTCGCTAAGAAATGCTTCGCATTTAAAATCACGCCATATCCACGAAGTGAATGATGAAGAGTGGGCGAAGCGCGATCGTTTTCATCCATGGCAGAAGAGAATGT
>JALIZH010027330.1:0-11717 GCA_030522465.1 Rhipicephalus appendiculatus
ATGAAGAGCTAAGTGAGAGAGTGACCGTGCGTGTGCAGAAAATTAGATAAACACTGCTAAAGAGGCACCATACGTGAACTCCTCCTGGGGTTACGGCAACCTGCTAGTGTACTTTGCGATGAGCGCAAGGCCCGAAAAGAAATTGTTCACGTAAGCCTGCGTGTAGCTGCGGTATCTTCTGTGGCAGCTATCCCATTACACGTAATTAAAGCAATATCACCGGAAGGGTATTTTCAAAAAGCTCTTCGGGGAATCGATACCCTGACTTGAGTGACTGTGTGCTTCAGAACCGTGGTGTTTCGACGCGAGTGTTTACGTGCTTCATGCGGGTCCAGACCTTTAATAACGTCGAAGGAGCCGATGTAGCTAGCGTCTGTGTTGCGCAAATCATACATACTTTTTAGCGAAGCTTTCAGAATTCAGCGGCGGCGGGTGACTGGTTCACGAATAACCGTGCGCTGGTGAGTGCGCGGAAATGTAGATGTACAAAAATAGGTCCGCAGTTGACATGCGTATACGAAGTTTTCCTATAACTGATGATTCTCTCGATCGGCGAGTGGTCACCGACCAGTCGCTTCTGATATGGAAATCTCATATTTTGTCGAGGTAACTTTTCATTTCACTTAGCCGATTTTCATTGATCCATTTCATTGTTGCGTTTCGTTGTTTCACGCAAGACCGCCGTTTTTGCCTGTAGTAACGCAAGTGTGGCGCTGATAAGCATGTTCGTGAAGGTCCTGTTGCCGGCACGGAGGAAGGGAAACGTTAGGAAGGCACATTGACCACGGAGATATAAAGCAGGTAAAAAGTAAGAAAAAAAGAAAGTCGGGCACGTAGACCTCAAGCTTCACTTGCCCCTAATTTCCCGTTAGGGGAAGCACTTCTACTTTTTTATTGCGATAGCAATGATATGAAAAGTCTCGACGGGTTTTATGCCGTTGCCGTCACCGTTGCCGTAGCCGTCATTTCGCGTATAAAGTCCCAATTGATAGACCCCCCCAGCGCATCGTCCGTTCTACCCGCGGGTAACAGTGCGGGAGCGGGGGCGACAAACGCGGCTGAAGTGGACATCAAACGAGCCGGCCCATCTCCGTCGCTCCGAGGCGTATGTGATAAGATCCCCCCCCGCCTGTCCGACCAGCTGGGGAGTGCTCAAGAAGAGAGGAAACATCCCGCGCGTCTTTAACAAGCGCGGAAAGACGCGAGGGGGGTTCCTTCATGCAGGCACTGCGACCTTTGCTTTTACGAGCGCGGTCGTCGCTGGCGCACGCGTTCTCTGGCAATCTCAGCAGCCGACAGAAGCCGGCTGGCTTCCTACGTGCTCCGCTCTCAACGCGCGGAGATTGGGCGAACAGTGTCCCTGGAGCGGCCGAATGCTCTTAAACCAGCATTTTGTAGAGTTGCGTGAGATCGGATCCAAAAGAGTTAGCTGCCAGCCTCACTTCGAATAACATTAGAATTTGTTGCTATCGCATTCATTGCTTCACCCTTGCGGTGAAACTGGGTCTTTTTATGCTCACCAGCAAAACTCGACTCAAAATTACGGGTTTTATAAGGCTGGCTTGAACACGGCGCCGCCGCTCGACTGCAAATGCGGCGCGGTAATCAACAATAGCTGTCGATGATCGCTCGTAAGTAGCCTTGAGGCGACGTGGACTTCCGTGGGGAGAAACGCTCGCGTCTACCGCGGGTTAGTAGAGTTTGAGCTTCTCCAGGGAATGCTGCTGGTTTTCTGCATTTTTTTAGATGTGAAGCATCTTATGGCGAAGCTTAATCCGGTGGTGGTGGTGGTGGTGGTGGTGTGCCGCGTGCCCACCCTTACTGCGCATGCGCAAACCCTTAAAAAAAAATAATAAAAAACCTCCTCTCCCCTTCTCTCTCCTCTAGGCATCCCTCCCCGCGGCAACTACACCCTCACTGCGCATGCGCCTCCCCTCCTCTCTGCCCTCTTACACTCCCCCCCCTCTCTCCTCTAGGCATCCTTGCCCGCGGCGTCTACACTCCCACTGCGCATGCGTGTCCCCCTCTCTCTCCTCTCCTACGCTCCCCCCTCTCTCCTCTACGCATCTCTGCCCACGGCGTTCACACCTCCCACTGCGCATGCGTGTCACCCCCCTCTCTCTCCTCTCCTACGCTCCCCCCTCTCTCGCCTCGCGACGCCGACGCAGGCAGCGTCTGCTAGCGAGTTTCTTGGTTGAAAAAACCGACTGCTCGCGCTGCACAACCGTTCACTGGCCACCCCGTATATATGGCAATGGATCTTGACCTGCAAGGTGGTGCCGGTGAGAGATTTCTCCTGTGCGTTGTTGAACAATAAAAATTCGCAGCGTGCGCGTTAACTAAAAGCGGAGTGCGGGTCTCTGTGTCCAGTCGGAGTCTTCTGTCTCTCATTGCCCATTAGCAGCGATTGGCATGTTCCAGTAGGAAAAACTGCTCCATCACTGCCTGCTTTGCGCCTCCCCATTTTTTCTCTCCTGCGCAACACTGCGATGAGCGCCAGCGTCAAAGCCGCCGCCAGTGTATGCGTTAGCGCCCGCTGCTTCACATCTACACATGGTTCCCTTTAGCGGGAGATGGTGTAATTTTTTCTTTTTTCACCTTCATGCGATTCGCTCGGGTCCAAATCGAAATTAGAATGATTACTGTTCGTGCTGTTGGGAAACCTAGTTTGCCAGAAAAAAGGAAAGCGGGGCTCATTAGCACGGAGAGCACGTACCTGATTAATTAGAGCATGGAGAACCGTGAATGTTTTATCAAAAGTCCATGAGGATAGCCGAAAGACACTTCGACGGGACCGAACGAGCTGTTTTGTCTTGGTTTTAGAAGCACGTGCGTGCTTTACCTCTACTACATGCTGCAGTAATGGCTTAGAGCAGGAAAATAGCACTTAAAAGAGCCAGAGAAGATACAGGATTGTTCAGACAACTAGAACACGAAAAAGGGCCAAAAATTCAAGAGACGAAGCCTAGAATGATATTAAGGTGAACAAGTTCGTACGCATTCGTGGTGAAAGACGTTTGTATGCGGATGCGGACACATGAGAACAAATCAACACAAATGAAGAGGTCATAACACAATCTCCGGCATTTTCGCTGCTCTGTTATATCCTCTTGTGCCCGCGTCTGTACACCCCTTCTTTTGCCGTGAAGCTACGCCATTGTTGCGTCTTTTTTGCGTTTAGTGTGCTCACTATCTATGGCTAAAATAATCCGCCTCAGGTTCTCACTGCGATAGCTACAATTAACGTGCGAACCACTCCCTGTGTCTTAATTTCACTGAATAAGTATGATATATAACCAATCGACTTGCCATGACGATCTAGTGGATGGGGCGCTCGATTTTTGATATGAGTGTCGAGATATCGAACCCCCGGCCATCGCGCCCGTATTTCGATGAAGCCGAAATGTAAGAGGCCCATGTACTAAGATTTAGGGGCACGTTAAAGAACACCAGATGGCTAAAACTGCCACAGTTCTTCATTATGGCGTCCCTCATAATCATACCGTGGTTTTCGGAGCTTATGCGCGAACACTTAACAATATTAATATTATGAATAACAAATTAAATGGTAACTCTTACAATTCTTGGAACTACTATGCTTTACTTGCAGTACTGTCGTCACGTCTTTATTTGCGCTTCAGCTGATGTTCTGTAGCTGAATAACAATAACAAGCATGTCAGTTAGCGGGAGCACTGGATTGTGAAGTCTGAAGTAACTCGTAGCTCCTGAAGGTCTTGGACGCATGGATAAAATAACCGAAGGTAACACAACGCACGTTAAGGTTTCGGTTTGGCTACAATAGTATAGGCAACGTCTACTTGAACATATAGCATGACAGTCGACAACACAATCAACGACAAGGACTTGAAAGCTACGGTACCAAAAGCCGGCGCGCTTTTGGTATTTCCGCTAGACAACTACGTCCTGACAAAGCCTATCCTCCGGTAATCAGAGAGTGAAGGAGAGACATATAAAAAAGAAGCGATTGCAAAATCGATTTCACTAATAGCGAGAATGAGACTTCGCTAGTTCGCCCACACTTTCTGCACTTGCTGTGTGATTGGCTTATTGATTTAACGTGATCGAGTGCAAACGCGACGGGAATGAACCGCAGCGCCAGGGGTGGAGATAGGAGAAACCGCCTATTTGAGAAGTTGTGGGTTGGCTGACTGGCGTCCTTTTGAACGCTCATCGATCCAGGTCGCTGGACCGAATCCAAGCCGTGGCGCCCGCATTTCGATGCTGATAGAATAGTAGGGGCTCATGTAATTAGCTTTAGGTGGACGTTAAAGTACCCACAATGGTGGCAGTTCAAGAAGGCCTCCCCAACGGCGTCTCCGATAGCCATATCGTGGTTTTGGGACGTAATACGCCCAAAGTTATCATTGACGTCAATAAATAACTGTTGATTCAGGGCTATATCAAGTGCACATGAAAAAGCCGTTCGAAATTTTTCGTTGAATACAATTATGTATTTTAAGACCTACAGTCATGGGACTGCCAGTGGTGGCGTAGCCAGGGGGTGGCACACCGGGCACGTGCCCCCCCCCCCCCCCCCCCCGAAATTTTTTTGCCATGGAATACAGAGCGAAAAATGACCATTTGAAGGAGGTGCCCCTCCCGAAATCAAGGCGGTGCCCCCCCCCCCCCCCACCCCCCCCCCCAAAAAAATTTCTGGCTACGCTCCTGGGGACTACTGGTGTGAGTTCTCAAAGGCAACGAAAGAGCTGCTGCGATTTATTAAGGGTACCGGACTGATTTGACGTCAGTGACGTCAAGTGTGAAGTGCTGTTACGTCGGGGGGCAACAGTAGCTATTCTTCCCTTTTTTCTAACCTTTTCCCCCCCTTCCTCATGCTTTAGTTCAAGGTAGCCTACCGCGCTTAGTCCTGGTTAACTTACCTGCTTTTCTTTTATAATTTTTCCTCCTCTTCTGCTAGACGTGGAGTATGAGAATATTCTCTTTCTTTTCTCCTCCATCTTCATCTTCTTCCTATTATTATTATTGGCAGTAATAGTAGTAGTAGCTGCAGTACTCGTCTTAATAACAATAGTAGTGGTAGCCGTAGCTTCACGATATAATCTACATGACCATGTTGCGAATACATACTAAGCAAATGCGCCTATAGCGATGCGAGCTTGAAGGACAAGCGTAAGCACGTTGAATCGATCACACGGTATGGTGCAGCAAAAGCACTGGTTCTGCGCGCTGTGATTATGCAGTATACTTCAGACCTTGCTGTCACAAGTAAAACACTTAAGGGTCATGCTTGTGCGTTATAGGAGTTAAGTAATGGCTATAGTTGGGCTGGTTGGTTGTCTGGTCATCATAACATGCGAGTGAACTACTGTACGGAGAAGGACAATGGAATGAAAACAAACGTAAACGGAAGGCCTGTTGTTGTCTCATTCATATGGCAGTTTCTTCGCCTAGTCATGTCCCATGCGCTGCTTCAAGCAGAAGTTATAATCAAACGAGATATACTAACAAAATTGCACGTGTTTAAGTTAGCGAAATGTGCGTTCATGGCTACGGTCAATCAAACTTGGATCGAAAGAGTAAACTACCAGCGCAGACCCAAGGAGTCTATTCTTGGGTGTTGCGTCTGGCACATATATATATATATATATATATATATATATATATATATATATATATATATATATAACCAGAATACACAGATTTGCTCTTGCAGGCTTAAAAGAATGCCGCTTTTTGAGTTAATGTGCAGGGAAGCCTGGCGTACAAGGTGCAAGAAAAGGGCAGATTGTTAAATGAGAAAAAATAAATTCGCCTTACGGACTTAAAACATCTTCTAAGACATATCCTTGGTCATGGAGACAGCTACGAGATGATACGCATTGTGGCCTTGCTCATTAAAGGAGGCCGAGAAAGGCAAGTAGAAAAGGGACGAGCCTGACAGTGCTGGGCGCGGCAACAAGTAGAAGCACTACCATCAATCTCTTATCCATGTAACAAGAAGCATAGGAGAAGGCATACAAGTAAAGTGATATGGCGAGAGATATTAATTCAGGTATCAGAGATGGAGAAGGCGCGGGAACTCTTCTGGAACCACTCAGCTTAGGTCCGGAAGGATCTTTGCACGGGAAGTCGTCCGACGTGCTCAATAAGCCCGAATTCCAGTCATTCCAGCATCTGCGGGATCAGTAATTTAGACAATGAAATAAAGCACGCCATCGCAAAGGCATGACCTTTGACCTAGTTTTAGCCCTGTGTCCATTTATTGATGGAAACAGAAAAAGAGCTCCTCCCGCATAAGCACGTTTGCTATATGTAACAGTGTGGCCTTCTATGAATTCCTTCTCGAGCTTCTGCTCTTCGTCAAGACTTTCTTGCGCGTCATAGTAGTGCTTTTTTTGCCAAAGGCGAAAACTCTGCGCGCGCTTTTATGAACATATCGAAGGCACGTCTGTGGCACATAGCTGCATTCCCTGCAGGAAGATTTAGCATTCCTTTAGCTACACACCGAGAAATAAAACGGTGTTCTTAAACTTTTACTGGGGTAGTCATGACTGGCCAAACGTATAACTCTCTTTAAATAGACACAGTGCATCGCACGACTCTCCAAAGAGGCTATAATGATCTACAAAGTGTTCGCGGGTCTCTTCAAAGATAGTTATATATGTGGCAAGTCTGGACTCCGGTAAAAGAGTCAAGGGTAGCCTGCTTTTCCTTGGGGTGTAACGATGATGGGAGCAAATGCAAAAGAAAGCGTATTCTCTCCTCACGAGACACTCAATAAATTACCTTGACGTCATCGGTCCATTGCATTGCGAATTCTTATTGCTCTTTTCTACCGGTCACGCTGCTTCTGCATGCAGATACCTAATAGTCCTAATTGATTTGGGACTCACCTTATGCACTAAATATCACTTTATTCACCTGACGTGCCTTCACTAAGTTAAGTAAGAATGGCCGTGATGAAGTCAGGAAAGAGAAGCTGTGTTGTTCATGTTAAAATGAAAAAAAGTCTTGTAAACGCTTACACTATATTTAGTTTGGTTACGAGATGTATGTAAATCTGCATGTGTGTTTATATTAGTTGCATGTATATGTAAGAGTTATTCCTAAACAAAAATGACAAGCTTATTAAGGCTGTAATTTGTAGAGCAAAGCTGGCACAAAGAGTTTGCTAGCCGTCACCAAATTTTATTGTAAAAAAAACGAACAGACGCAGTAACTTGCATAAGGACAACCTAAGATGCACAAGGCTGAATTCATGCATTGTTAAATGTTTGAGATTACATTGTTATTTGAAGTAAAAAAATCCTCTTTGGTACTGCAATTACCACTTCCCACGAACTTTACTGGCACGTTCTTTTTCTGATTTAGAATACAGGCCATCGGTCCTTAAATCGTCGTGCTGCTAGTCATTACGCATGTACGTATTCCTGATCATTATTTTAGCAAGTGCATTAACTGTCACCTTCCTTTGCTGCCTTCTTAATCTTCCTTTTGCGTATGGTCTTCACTGCAATATTCCTGCCTTCCGAAATATCCATGCATCCTTGAGCAAGGAACGCACAGAATACTTTATTAGTAAGCCTCGTGTGCGTAGCATTAGTTGTACGTGAGAAGTATAAAAAATATTTGATAGAGAATTTTCATCAATAAAAACAAATCAAAGAAACGATCTGCATGAATTATGTCGACTGAAAAAATACGGCAATTCACCCGTATTTTTTTTTCTTTCTCCACAAATATTCGAATTCGCAGGTGGTTCGTGTTCCGAAACATAATAAGATAAAAACCTTTGCCCCGGTGTTTGCGGTAGGGAATTTGCCGGTTGGGTAATACACTATTTGCTTAGACCTCCCTTCTTCCCCCATTCGGAGCAAAATTCTAATTGATGCAAATGAACGTCCACACAAGTGCGCATCACGTATTCTCCGAGAATGCTCCGTTGTCACCTTCACACTTCAGCTGTAAGTTTTCTTTCTCTCATGGACCTTTTGTTTCCCGTAAGCCGGAACGGCTGCAAGGTGGCTTAACGCACTTGCAAGCACCGACAAAACAGGGTTAGTGAAGACGATTAACTGTAATGAATGACGTGGCTCAGTTACCCTAATCCAGAGAGGCACACCGAATTTTTAGGATCAGTACCTATTGTTTTACAGAAACCTCGGTGTGCGGCTGAAATAGATAAAAAAACACCAGGCTGCGCGCAACGCGCACCACAGTCACAGCAAAAGCTGGACAAGCGGCCTCTCTAGATCCTTTTTAACGCGATAGCGTTAAAGAGCTCGTTTCGCAGAAATTCCGGCGTCGGTGTCGGCGTCGGCGTCGGCGTCGTTGGTTGTGAGCGAAAAATCATCATCTTGTCCGTGACTGAAAAATCGAGAAAGATGCAAATAAAATAAATAATAAAAAATTTTCGGCTCCGAGTGAGGATCGAACCCGGGTCGTCTGCGTGGCAAGCAGGTGTTCTACCACACAGCCATGCCTCTGCTTGGAAATACTATGAAAATAACTTCCTCTGCTTGGAAATGCAGTGAAAATAACTTCCATGCTTCGCAAACGCAAGCGTCCTTTATATAGGCGTCGCAATCTAACATGTAATATCCCAGGAATATTGCGTGGTACAAGCGTACATTGCCATCGGGCGTCAGAATATGTGACTATCATAGCGATTTCATAGTTTAAAGCCAGCCACCCATTACAAACGGCACACATCTTACTGCGCGTATTCCCTTAACACCACGTAGTGGGTGCATAGCAAGTTCGAAAACATTTCCCACATATGCCGCGCATAATGGCTCCTGGTTTAAAGCATACTGCCCATTACATAGTATGCACCGTGGTGGTATGCACTAAGTGATTGAAGTACGCACTAGGGACGGGATATCGCTGTCGCGTTCAACTCTTAAAGGTGAAGCTTAAGGGTCCCCCCAATTTTTTAAACACTCTTGGGACAACTACTACAAGCACACTTGCATGGTACCCACTACGCCATAAATTACCATAACTTTTGTGTAGTAGGGAAGCGTCCACTATGCCATTATTCTTCATTCTTCGGAAAAGCGCGGTACGCGGTACACATTTGTAACGCATTATATGCACTTTCTTGATGCTGTGGCTGACGAGGATGAAGAATTATGCCTGGTGCTTTTGTAATGGGTTTGGAGCACTGAACTACCCACCCGTTATGCAGTTCGCATTGTGTGACACCTGGTTGTTACTTAACTACTCTGAAATGCTTTACAACACATGTTAACGCGACTCCTTACCCGACATGAAGCCTGCATAGGGTCAGTTCGTAATGCAGTGTCAAGCACGGGCGCAGCTCAGCGGTGCTTGACACTGGGTTGCAACGCAGTGTCAAGCTTTACCGACGGCCGACGCACTGTTCACCGCTATCAGTGTACGTAATCGTGTATTGCTCGCTTGCAGTTTAACTTTGTTGCCCTGCCACAAGTTCGGCCAAATAAACAGTTACGTATTCCCGAGTTGTTCTGCAGTCTTCTGCGCCGCCACGACTACGTTACAGAATGTTCTTATGGTGTTTTATAACAGGCTGTATATGCAACTTCAAGGCGGCTGGCTGAAGCAGCGGGAACAACCAACCTATTCTTGTTTCTCGTGTTCTCTAAACCCTAACGTTAACTACGTCTCGCTTTGCCTGTACTTGGCGAAGCGACACGTTGTGAACAAGCGCTGAAGAGTCATTCACTTCACTTAATTGCGTCATATCTGGTCACCTAGTTAAACCGGAAACGCTAGCTGGAGCAATCAAGCCTAACCCAAAACTCTATACAGGAAATGAAAGCAGCATGGGCAGTTTGTTTCCCGCGCTGCGATGGCTCCTCGGACAGTGACATTAATGTTTCAGGAAATTAATGCCAGCCCATTTACGACGTCTCAAGGGGGTGGGGGCAATGTACACAGAGTTGATAGGGAAACGACGATGCCGATCGCCTCGTGTTTGTGTGCGTGTGTCTCTTGATGCGGGCATCGGAAATGGCGCTCATTACAGCTGGCTGGCATCGGAGCGTCGCAGTCTACGCAGATACGTTTCACCCGGATACGACTCACTCGTAGCGTTTAAGATCGGTTTCACAAAGGCTGTGCATTTCGCGACTATCGACGCGTGGTGCGCATGGTTATTACAATGTTATCGGAATTCAGCGAAACATTCGAGATTATTTTTTCATGCATAAATAATTATTAATCACTTCTCAAGCCCGCGCTTACTGGGGACTGAAACTTTCTATGGGCCTGCCATAAGTCCAGCAATCCCAGCAAAATCTATGGGGAATTAGTTTGTACCCATAACGCTTTTACTCTTGTGTACCCATAACGCTTTTACGCTTTTACTATTTCTTTTATTTTCCCCGTCCATTCCTTTATCACTAGAGGCTGGGAAATCAGGCGGGGGGGGGGGTTCTGTTTTATTCTTCTTTACGTTATGTAACTAACCTATACCATTAATAATTACCGCAGTTGTTCATGGTGACTCAGAGAAATGAAATAATAAGGGACTCAACGACTTGATTGACTGGCTGAATGAATAAACAGATGAATTAATTGTTATTTTTTTACTTTTAAATATATAATAACTAATTAAATGTGTATTTATTGTGCGATGCCCATTCGAAGTCCGCAAAATAACAAATTCAGGTTGTTGTGGATTTATTTGTACGAGTGGTACGGAAGATTTTCATTTTTTTTTGTAATTTCGCTGCTCAGCGTCTGTCTCTATGCGGTTTTAGTGCTGCTTGTCTGTAAGTTTGTGCTGACTAGACATGCCGGATAAAGATGGCTGAGTGCTCGCTAGTTCGTGCTGGCTATAGACATTTAAGTAACTGGTAATGTTCAGTGTGTTATTCTTAAGTTTAAAGTTGGACAAGAGCCCGTCTGATCGTGATGATGCATGGTGAAGGAAGAAAACCCGAGGCACTGCGCCGGCCACAGTGAAAATTTAAAACACACGCAGAAGGACGTCTCGGATCCCACACGGGAGCCAATTTTCCTTGTGAACGACGCTCCCGTGTGGGTGCCGAAACGTCCTTTTTTGCCTCTGCTTAAACGTTCACTTAGGTGCAGTGCCTCGGGTGTTCTACCTTCACCAGTGTGTTACGGTAAAACACCAACGTTGTGATTGTGAAATGTCAGCACATTCTATGTGGCAATGCTCAAATCCCTAGAAAGAGTTCATTTTACTTTACTATGTTACAAGCACACATCTCTGACATATTTGAATTAGCGTGGATTGATCGATTACTGCACATGAGTGCTCACAACGAATGTCTACTAGAGCTGTGTCTGTTAACAAATTATTTAAAAGAATGTTCTCCATTCATTGCAGATGCCTTGCAGGTCGTCTCAGGAATCCAATGGGTGAGTTGTTAAAAATACTTTTGCTTCGCTTTTGTGGTACTTTCCTCCATAGAGACCGCGGTGGATCTTAATCTACCAATCACTAGTCAAGCTCACAACGGGGAACATGCTGCCATAAAACTATCCAACAGAACCGTTGTCATGACAATGTACCTGGTCCCGAATCTCCCCCTAGGCAGCGTAACTAAATGCATCGATACAGCAATGCGAGACTACGATACAAAATACAAGAACAGCCCCTTCATACTGACCGGTGACTTTAATGTAGATATCATGAACGACAACTGGCTTGTACAGCATTTGACATCGCGTTATGCTCTCAGATGCATTTCATATGACCATAAACATCCAACAACAA
>JALIZH010027331.1:0-51247 GCA_030522465.1 Rhipicephalus appendiculatus
CCGGCTCCTGTCGTGTTTGGCATGCCTCCAGTACAGGCACCGGAAGTATTCCTGCCTTCTATTGCAGCGCTCGCCGACCCACCGGAACCGCTTCATCGCCTTCTAGAGAAGTCACCTACCCAATGCCCTCTCTATCGACTTGCGGTACAGGATACAAAAAAGGAGAGAACATGTTGTCAACAGGCACCCATCCGGAAGTTGCCAGGACGCGCCTCTCTCTCCTCGATGGGGAGATAACGGAAGTCACAAAACGCAACCTCAAGAACACCAAGAAGCAGCCTCGCAACTGCAAGAAATGCGTGGTAAACGCACACCGAGGAAACGTGGCAACCCGGTTGGCTCCTCGGATGCTGCTCCGGCATCCTCTTCTTCGTATGCCGCATGCCCCGGTTTCTCCGCGACCGAGCCAATGCCGGCTGCCCGATTCATTGTTGACAGCTGACGCGACGTCGCATCGGGGCCGAGGTCGACCGCCGCGACACCGCCAATGCCGCCCCCCAGAATGTCCGTCAGCTGCGCCAGACAAGCTGCTATCATCAGAAACCGTACTGACACAAAACCAACCACAGCGGTACAGCCAAAGCCGCCCTGCAGAGTTATCTTTGCAAGAACATACAGACGGGCTGCAACACTGGAAAGACCGACCACCGAGGAACAGCCAGTGGAGACCACCAGAGACGATTTCAACAGGTGACGGTGAAGTTGTGACGGCTACAGACGAGATATTGCGGACAGAATACCATACTTGCAGCGTGGCCGAGTGTAAGGAAGCAAGCGCGGCGTGCAGGCGCTGGCGCGAGCTCGGCTAGCGCAACGAAGAGAAAGACGAGGCAGATAAAGAACAGCCGGCCTACTGAACAGGCGTTGTCTGTTGTTTCCTTTGTCAAGTTCATATATATATATATATATATATATATATATATATATATATATATATATATATATATATATATATATATATATATATATATACAGAGAGAGAGATAAGATTACGTACCTAGTATTAGACGAATAGTGAGTAGTATGAATGGAAGCGCACGCACGGAAGTACAAAAATTACTTTTATTCTCCACGTCTTTTTCAAGGGTGGAGTTGACATGTACTGGCGTTGAGTTTATGCACGTTCGCTCGGACCAGAAAGAGGTGGGGCAAGTGCTTATTTAAAACATGGGGAAGCCGCACCAACATGGTGGTCGAGAAAGACAAGTGTACTGTGCACTAATACCAAAAGGGGTGGGAAAGAGAGGGAGGGCAGTACTTGGACAGCAGCGAGAGGGTTCTCAGATAATTTAAATAAAATAATTCGGCAGATCCCACGTAGCTTGGGAATCGATGTTATGCGAAGAATGCGGAGGGAAGGTGACTGTGTTGAAATTTTTTATTGAACGAAACGTTACGGAATGACGCTAAAAATATGTACAAATATTGCCCGCACAGACATATGTTGAACAGTCGCATATGTTTCATAGAACCAGTTGTTTACAGTTGCGTAATGATGCCAACAGCAACATGGGTATTAGCAACACCAGAAGCAGTAAGCTGATATGCAGCGCTTGTGCTCGCGAGGATAGTAGCCCTGTATGCTGCTACATAAATCAACTTCAGTGGATTGAACTTAACTACACTTGACGTTAACCCGACGTGACGGCTGTACCATAGGTACATATGTAATGTTTATAAAATAGGATAGCCAGCACTGCAACCACAATTGACGTTTCACGAACATTAGGGTCTATTTGAAAAGCAGTTACGAGAACTAGCGTGGCTATGTGCTGAATACTTGATTGCCACGCAGAATGCTTGGGTTCGATTCCTGCTGGGACCCTGACATTTATTACTTACATTCGTCGGGTCAATGCTGACGATGTCAGATGTTTCTTTACGCTGTCGTATTAAAGTTACCAACGTCTGTACTCGCCGTTGACTGCGAGAGGGCGCTCGCTCAGTGCGGATGTGCGTCCACATCGGCTCCCTCTTCTTGGGACTTTTTCTACCAGTTTTTTGCTTCTGTCTGTTTTTGGTGGGCACCAACCGACGCAGCTTGTTACTAGGACCAAACGGATAGCAAGCTTTTACCGGTGCGTGGAATTTTGGAACTTCTATGTGACTTTTTCAACCGCGTCGCATTACCGTGTTGCTAGGCCGAACGCGCCTTGCCCGTTGGCGCGTCGCGGGCGATTGGCCTAGCCTTACGCGTCACGAAGCTTGAAGATGACCTCCAACCACAGTGTCTAGACGGTAGAAGGCATGGATATTAATCCAGACGAAGCGGCATGCTCAGGATGGATAGAGGTTGTGAGCAGGAAGAAAAAACTTGCCGAAAGGGCAAAGTTTCCTGACCCTGCACCGCAAAAAAGAAATGGCTATGGTGGCATCTGCACTGTCGCCCAATCACGAGGCGTAATGAGACGCGTCGTGAAAGCCTCAAGGATCCCAAGCTTATCGAGGGATCATTTCAAGACCATCGTCCGGCCGCGAGGTGGATGTGACGTCAGAAAGGCGGACCTCATCGCCTTCAACGAGCACTCGCCAAGGCAGCTTCCTTGACGGCACAGCAGACCTGTGAAGATACATTGTGCGCCAATCTTTTCCAAAACATCTTGATTGTGGCCACGCCACTCGAAAATAATGCGCGGGCGTACGCTAAAGTTCAGCAGATTTGTATGAGAAAGGCCATCACCGAGGTAGCAGCTTATGTAGCTGCTTCTGACGACACCTGCAAGGGGGTGATCCGTGGCATCAACCCAGACATCACCGAAGCAGAATTGACAGACATGATCGTCAACCGGAGGAACCCGCGAGACTTAGGTGTCCGGAGAATTAAGAAAACGCCAACAGTGATTGTGCTGTTGGACGGACTAAATTCTCACAATATGTACTGTGCGATGGTGTCCGCTACCCCTGCTCTCTATACCGCAGACAAGTGGACATCTGCTACGCGTGCGGAGACTTGGGCCACAGGGCAGATGTTTGTCCAAAAGGTGAAGCACAGAGAAGGTGTCGAGGTTGCGGCACCTTAAAGCCACCTGAAGATCATCACTGTGACCCCAAGTGCGCCATCTGTGGAAGACCACATCTCAGCCGACCGCCAGGTGCCATTCATCGTGCGTCAATGACGCCTGCGGCGCAGGCGTGCCCGCCAAGCGCACCTGGCAGAGGGCTCAACCGACTCCTAGGCAACTGGAGACCAGGAGGGGGGGGGGGGGGGTAAGCCCACTCTTCCCAACGCAAGGCCAGATCGACATCAAGGACGCCGGGGGGGGACGCTCCGGTTCCCGTTCCCTGTCCCGTTGTCGTTCTCGTTCCCGGTCCAGATGACGTTCAGGCAGCAGACCCCACTCCGGCTCCGGGGGGACGTGACAACAATGCCAGATGCTCTCTCTCAAGAGAGCGCTCACTCCGCGGTCTGGTTTCACGAACCAAGCACGTGGGCGGAGAAAGCTAAGATGGGTGCTCAACGTGGTGAACAGGTAACGCGGGGTTACTCGCCAGAGCATGGAAAAGAGCAGGCTGAAATTTTGGCCTTAAGGAAGGAAAACGCAGAGCTTAAAGAGGCTTCACAGGCACTGAGGTCGGAATTCAAGCTCTTTCTGAACTCACGCAAACTATGTGTGGCTAAGTCTCCTATTCCGGTCCAAGCGGGTGGACCAAATAAGCGTAAAGCCGTCTCCCCACCGGCGCCTTCAGAAGGAGAGACTGTGAGGTCGGAGATCCTTCCAAATAAGCTTTCTAATTCAGATCCCAACCCACAAACATCGCTCTCCATGATTATCGAAACCCTCGACCAAATTAGGGAAGCAATAGCCATACATTCCAACGCGATTGAGCACATGGATGGAAACCTCACACATTGAACACGCAGAGTAGGAATATTGGAATCTAAAATGAAAATCGTGGACGTGGGCAAATCTATTAAGGGAAAAAAGATACAGCAGGAGCCTGATCGTGAAGACTGCAATGAGCATGCGGACTCGCCGCAGGCCATGCTAACTCAGTAATTTCCAAAATGGCGGGTCAAATAGGTAATATTTTTGTCTGGCAGTGGAACTGCGCAAGCTTCCTAAAACGTAAGGCTGCACTGCTGCAGATAATCAAGGCACAAGATATTAGGCCGCACATTCTGCTCTTGCAGGAAACTCTCAGTGAGAATATACACCTTTCGGGGTACAGATCCGTTTGTCAAATAATGGATAAGGGCAGAGGCATAGCCACCTTAATAGAAAGGACACCTCATTCACGGAACATGAAGTTAAAATCTGTGAAGCAGACCGGAAGAGTGCCCTTGAAGCGCAAGTGGTAGAAATTATCCCGAATGGTAAAATTCGCCAGAATATTTTCATCTTACACTTGCACAGCCCCCCCTTCAGCTCAAAAACACAATCTCCGGGTGATCCTCAATAAAACTGCATCCGTAGTTAAGGGTAACCCCTGGGTGATAGCAGGTGATTTCAATGCACCGCACTCATCCTGGGGATATATGATGAGGTCAAAGAAAGGAGACAATCTGGTTGCGGCAAGTTCAGATTTGGATCTGACACTTATCTCAGACCCCCGTTTCCCCACTAGACTAGGAAACTCGGTATCCACGGACACTATGCCGGATCTCTGCTTCACAAAAAACGCATCAGCAAGGTGGTCTAATCTGCAGGAAAACCTCGGAAGTGACCATTATATAACAGAAATCACGCTAGATATACAGCACCCACCTCCTAAAAATTACAAATGTATAGATTGGGACCTCTTTAGAAAAACTAGAGGACAGGATGAAACGGTATACGACAATCTTAGTGACCTCTTTGTTCGGATCCAGAAGGATATCGAGAAAGCCTCTAAAATAATCACCACGGACCGAAATGTCCCTAGCATGGATGCTCGACTTGCACATCTATTGGAGGCTAAATGATCTTTGCTTGAGAGGTGGAAAACGCAGAGGTTAAATCGAAGACTAAGGAAGAAAATTTCGGAAATCAACAAACTTACTGAAGAACACTGTAATGAGTTAAAGAAACAACACTGGCAGCCGATGGTACAATGCGTAGGGGAGGCAAATGGACACTCCTTAGGCGTTTATTAGATGACGGGCAGACCAGGGGAAATCAAAGACTTGCGGTCGACTGGCTAATCAAGAAAGCGAAAGCAGAGGGTACTTCTGAAGCAGTCCTCCTCCAGACCCTAGCCAATAAGTATCTTCAGCTAGACCAAAGTTCGAGTTCACGCTCCCCGCTTCGCTATGGAGGCATTCCTGCCCCGGCGCTGGATGCCCCTTTCGTGGAGGCAGAAATTAGAGAGGTATTGCAGACTCTGAACAGTAGGTCTGCTCCGGGACCTGATGGGGTCAGTAACAAAGTCATCAGGAACCTGGATGATAGAGCCATCCAGACCATGGTTAAGGATATTAATAAAGTTTGGAAGAACGGATTGGTCCCCCCCCAGAATGGAAGATGGCCAAGGTAATCTTAATCCCAAAACCAGGCAGGCCTCCTGGCCTGGACAACCTCCGGCCTATATCCCTGACCTCATTTATCGGTAAGGTTATGGAACATGCAGTACATAATCGAATATCTAGATACAACGAGCACAGAGGGCTCTTCCCATACAACGTGGTAGGATTCCGACCTGCTCTTGCTACCCAGGATGTTATGCTTCTCCTCAAGACCCATATTTTAGACTCGCCGAGCAAAGATGTCAAGGGAATCCTCGACCTAGATTTAACTAAAGCCTTCGATAGGATCACCCACGAATGCATCCTTAAAGAAATATGTGCTTGGAACTTCGGAAACAATTTTTTTTCTTTTGTACAATCCTTCCTGGAAAGCAGAACGGCGACAATACGGATAGGACATTTGACATCAGGGGTCTATGCACTTGGAAACAGAGGTACTCCGCAAGGGGCTGTAATTTCCCCCCTTTTATTTAACATCGCCATTAGCAAACTATCGAGGAAGCTTGCAGCAGTACCACACATCGGCCATGCATTATATGCGAACGATATAACCATATGGCGTCCAGGGGGTTCAGAGGCTACTGTCGAACAAGCTCTCCAGGAAGCTTTCGATGCAACTGAATCTTTCCTGGAGGAGAGAGGACTTCCACTCTCTGCGGAGAAATCAGAGCTCCTGCTGTATAGACAAGCACGACGGGGGGCTCGGGGTTTAACACCACTTAATCAAATCCCCATCAGTATTCAAAACAAAGACGGATGTGACATCCCAAGTGTTGATCCCATTAAGATCTTGGGTCTTGTGATAGATGCTAAAGGATGTAATGCCAGGGCCATAGCTCATCTAACTACAAAGACAGAAAATATAATTAGGCTAATCATGAGAGTTTCCGGTAGGAAATGCGGCATAGGGGAGGACATGCTGCTTAGGGTTCATCATGATTTACTGATGAGCCACGTGAATTATATAGTATCTGCTCTTAATTGGACAAAATCATAAAAGCATGAGATAGATACACTCATGCGCAAAAGCATCAAGAAAGCGCTCGGTATCCCAATTACAACCAATACGGAGGCACTTTTGAAGCTAAGGGGTCCATAATACCATAGATGAGCTAGCAGAAGCACAAAGGATGGCACAAATTACCAGATTATCTGGAACCAAAGCAGGAAGGGACCTGTTAAGCGCTGCAGGCCTGCAACCTGGCATTAACAAAGGCGATGCGATTCAACTAGACAGCCAAGTCAGGGAATCCTTCGTTGTTGACCCAGTCCCAAGAAACGTGAATGCACAATTTAACAAGGGTCGGAGGCTGGCGAGGGCAAGAGCACTCTTAAAGAATCCAATCGGTACGGAAGCATTCGTAGACGCCATAGCTCGGCACACTCACTCATGAGTGCACTCAACTCACACTCACTCACACTCATTTAAACGTGGTGAGTTGAGTATGAGTGAGTACTCATGCGTGTGAGTGGACAGGGAGTGTGAACGTGAGTGAGAACTCATGAGTGTGAGTGGTCGTGAGTGTGAATGTGAGTGAGTACTCATGAGTGTGAGTGGACGTGAGTGTGAACGTGAGTGCGAAAGCTGAAAAAATTGTGGTGAGTGAGTTTGAGTGAGTACTCCCTTAAGGTGCCGACCTATGGAGCTCGGCACACTCACTCATGAGTGCACTCAACTCACACTCACTCACACTCATTTGAACGTGGTGAGTTGAGTATGAGTGAGTACTCATTAGTGTGAGTGGACGTGAGTGTGAACGTGAGTGAGTACTCATGAGTGTGAGTGGAGGTGAGTGTGAACGTGAGTGAGTACTCATGAGTGTGAGTGGACGTGAGTGTGAACGTGAGTGAGTGCGAAGGCTGAAAAAATTGTGGTGAGTGAGTTTGAGTGAGTACTCCCTTAAAGTGCCGACCTATGGTGCGCTCATATAAAACCCACTTAAGCGCACCCAGCAGCTCTTATTCAAGTTCTGTGAAATACCTTTTGGACAATGCCTACTGAGGCCTGTGCCTCAGTGCATGTGCCTCAGTAAGCATTGTTCGTATTGCGGTAGCATATTGCACTTGTATATGTACAAAAATTCAGCAACTATTAAAACGTACAGTACGTGTACTTCCAATAAATACCTTATCGAATTTCAATGCTGCTTCAATTGTAAGTCAATAATTATTCATTAGAGCTGTCAATGAATGAAATCAATGCTCCATGTACTTTAAATAACAAGTCGACAACCATTCAACTACTTTTATGCCAATAAAATTTTGGTAAAAGATCGGTGGCCAATATTCTATACGTGTCAACAATAAGCTCAATGACTTTATCATGGACCGACAACGACTATTCAGTACAATATGTCAAAATTGAGCAATGCGGTTTCAATTATTTTTGAATGAGATTTTTGGTAAGGGCCGGCTTCAGCCTGATGCGATATTAACCTGGCATTGTGTCCAGGATTGTGAAAGATGGTGAAAGGAAGGCCTCCAAATTAGTGTGCTGGCTCACAGGCTCCACGAACGTAATTACGCCTAATGCTTCGACCAGAATGTGGCTACCAGAATGTGGCGTAAAGCACTGATTACATAGAACACCTGGGAGAATATTTACATTTCCACTGAACTTTTGCCGCTATCTTGCCCGAGACATAAAGACGGGCCCCACTGCCTTCCGTGAGCACCGATACAGAAGATAAGACAGCGCATTGTTTCAATGGAGCGATAACTGCTCACCGTCACTTATTAGCACATCCCACTTCATACACCATGTCGTGATGGCGCGGGCTGCGGCAGCCCAGCCTCCAATGCCTTGACGATGAAAGATTGCGCCATTGATACACAGATCCAGGAAAGCCCACTTCAAAAAGGCACGGCGTTTGTTTCCACTCGCATATGCATGCCCTGTCAAGACATTTGAGGAACTGGCTTCGGTGAGCACCGATGCTGAAGATAAGACAGCACATTCTTACAATGCCGCGATAACTGTCCACCGTCACTTATTAGCACACCCCACTTATGAAAACAAGTCGTGATCACGCGGGCTGGGGCAACCCAGCGACCAATGCTTTGAGATGAAAGATTGCGCCATTGATACACAGATCCAGGAAAGGCCACTTCAAAAAGCCACGGCGTTTGTTTCCACTCGTATAAGCATGCCCTGTCAATACATTTGAGGAACTGGCTTCGGCGAGCACCGATGCAGAAGATAAGACAGCGCATTCTTACAATGCCGCGATAACTGTCCACCGTCACTTATTAGCACATCCCACTTCTTACATCATGTCGTGATGGCGCCGGCTGCGCCAACCCATCGGTCAATGCCTTACGATGAAAAATTGCGCCATTGATAAACAGATACAGGAAAGCCCACTCCAAAAAGCCACGGCGTTTCTTTTCACTCGCATATGCATGCCCTGTCAAGACATTTGCGAAACTGGCTTCGGTGAGCACCGATGCAGAAGATAAGACAGCGCATTGTTACAATGGCGCGATAACTGTTCACCGTCACTTATTAGCACATCCCACTTCTTACATCATGTCGTGATGGCGCGGGCTGCGGCAACCCATCGGCCAATGCCTTACGATGAAAAATTGCGCCATTGATAAACAGATCCAGGAAGGCCCACTCCAAAAAGCCACGGCGTTTCTTTCCACTCGCTTATGCATGCCCTGTCAAGACATTTGAGGAACTGGCTTCGGTGAGCACCGATGCAGAAGATAAGACAGCGCTTTGTTACAATGGCGCGATAACTGTTCACCGTCACTTATTAGCACATCCCACTTATGAAAACATGTCGCGATCACACGGGCTGCGGCAACCCATTGACCAATGCCGTACGATGAAAAATTCGCCATTGATACACATATCCAGGAAGGTCCACTCCAAAAAGCCACGGCGTTTCTTTCCACTCGCACAGGGCTTCGTAGAGATACTCAAGAAAGTGTTCTGGAATACAGATATCGAAATACATGGGTCGGAAGCCTAAAATACAGATACTGAGATACATTTGTCTTTGTCGTAGCGGGATATTTAGGAGATACTTTCGCAAAATGAAGAAAACAGTATTCTGACATACCGATCCAGCAATACAGATACTGAAAAAGTTCTTATTTCGGGGATATTCGCACTCCAATAAAAAAAACATTTATTAAGTGCAGCATAACATTGCAAATGTTGCAGCACTGTGAAACTTGCCATGTATTTATCACAGTACTCTGAGTGCTGCTAAGGCATTGCCAAAGAGGGTTACACTGTACACGATTGTTAATAACGACATATTTACAGGTATCAGTTGAAATAAAAAAAATTATGTTTTATCACCGCAAGGGTAACACGTATTGTACACCGAAAAGGACATACTTGGTGGCAACAATAACAGCTACGCCAGAAATAGCATAGTTCAAGCAGATCGCCGGAATCACAAACGAACACCACTAAATGGGAAAAAAGTATACATTTATTCAACACATCAGAAATATTTTGCTCAATAGGTTGGTGTGTTAATTACACTTAAGCAACAGGAGCTTGTCAAATAGGCCGTCATCAAGATATCGTCGGTTCGGCCTCAACACCAGAATTGCGAACGAGAAAAGTCTCTCTACTGCGGCAGAGGAGCAGAAATTCGTGTTATAGCGGATAAATACCGCCTTCATGGCCGGATAGTCATGAAGCATGGCGATATCCCTTCTCGGGTCATCTGATTACCGTAAAACTTCCGCCCTCACGTGGGTTTGTTCTGACCGTTCAGATGCCGAAGTATACCCGTCTTCAAAGTCGTAAAAACCGTCATTAATCACGACCGATGACCACGGCTTGTCGCACGCGTCTGTTTGGAGCGGTGCATGCGCCTCAGCCGCTCGCACGAGCAAGCTCTCAAAGTCTGATAATTTAGCCACTTCGCGTGAGGTCCACCGCATCATGAAGAATGGGTGTGAGCAGGATGCAAGTATTGCGTCTGTTTGGAGCATTGCATGCGCCTCAGCCGCTCGCACGAGCAGGCTCTGAAAGTCTGAAGAATTAGCCACTTCGCTTGAGGTCCACCGCATCATGAAGAATGAGTGTGAGAAGGATGCAAGTATTGCCTCAAGATTTGCCATACTGAAAAACGCAGAAAAGCGCTTTTGGAGACCGGTTAGACAGCTGTCTAAGATGATAGATCCGTGTCGAATGTATTGCTTCATAGAAATTAGCTTCTTTTCTACCGTGAGAACTGTTGGCAGAAGCTATCCGTAGTAGACGCAGCTGCTTTTCCGCAAGATATCGATTGCTGAGAAAAAAATGTATAACGCAAGCTGCTTGATTTTCTCCAGTAATGGTGACCGAAAGTAATTGGCAATTAATTAACGTAGAGCACTCTTCAAAACATTTATAAGAAAAGTACCTCACCTGCAGCGATTGAGTAGAGAATCCCGCGATATTCGTCCAGAAAGTCCAACTCGCGTCTCTTATATATGGTAGGTCGAGCTTCTCTGAGAGTGTCTTGTGTGTCTCTTTGTTCGTGAGAAGTACGTCCAATGCGTTGTAGGGAAGCTCCACCGCGTGATGCAGGGTGTTGGCAGCTGTCTTCCGAGAACGGATAGCACCGTCTCTGCAGAGTTTGGCCGATTTCATGAGCCCCAATACTGAGCGCATTTCGCCATTGCACTGTCGTGGAGGCGACTGCACGTAGGACTTCTGTTGAGGGCTTTCTTGACATCAGCCGTGGCGACGAGTCTTAAAGTGTGACACGCGCGCCGCAGATGATGAGGAAGCGATGACCCCAACAGTTCAAGGGGAAACGTAACATCGATTTCCCGATCTGTAAAGAAAGAAGAGGGGTCAGTTAATTCCCGTTCCCTCCTTCACCAAAACAAATACGAACTCTTCAACAACAGATCAGGCGAAATAGCTTAGAGAAAAATAATCGAAGAGAGACATTAATGCGTACCGCCAGTGGTGTCATCGATTCCAAATTCTTTGAAAACCTTTACAAAGTTGCTTCCGTTGTCGGTCACCGTCCCTACGACTTGCTTCGTTTCCAGGCTGAAGTCTGCGTAGACATCCAAAAGCAGCTCTGCTACACGGTCGTGTGAGTGCGTTCCAAGAAAGCGTTTGCAAGCTAGAGCTGTCGATTCGCGTTCAAGCGTGTGGAAAGAAATCTGAAAAGACAGGGTAAATTTCACAGGGTTATTTACAGAATCCACGGACTGAGCAATTTTAGGTATCAACAGCACTGAGTAATCTTTAGAAGTAAATGATACGTCGAATTTGTTGCCAATCCGAGCACGGTTGATAGGGTGAGTCGTCTTGTTCAGTGCAACCCAAGCCTTTCAATAAAATCACCCAAAGCTAGAAATTTATTCTGAGTGAACGCGTCGGTCAACCTCTTTCAAAAGTTATGCTTTCTGTCTCTTGTGCGGAGTCGCACATGGTGCAAGAACGCCCGCGTACAATAGCAGGTGCATAACTCTAATGGCCTACAAAATAATGGAAATCTCCTAGTTACCCAGAGTGCTGTTTCACCCAGGAAGATTTTGTTGAAGTAGACCACACGTCCGCAGTGGTACACACATGTGTCGTCGCTTGTAGCTCACTTCTGATGCTGCGAAATTTGTCTTCAAATGCGTCATCTATCGTCCCCCCGAGTGTCCTTCGAGACATCAGCACCACATCAGGGCAGGTTCCTGAACATATGTGACATGCAGCGTTATTCGCCTAACACACCAATAGAGCAAGAACTGTTCCAGCTAGAACGCCGTCCCTTACCCTTGACGAACTGCGGAAAAGCATGTTCCGCCACAAATTGCACATGGAGCATGGACTTGACAATCAAGTTCTGCAGAAGCTCATCGAACTTCTTTTGATCTGGACGGCTTTTGGCTAAACCAAAATAGTTGTCCAGACTTGCTGCGCTCGCGTTCCTTTGCTTTCTCGCGTCCGCAAGTGGACTTCCAGGGCCTCTTGAGGTACTGCTCATATTCTAATGCACCATTCGGTTGTACCCTCCTGGAATAAATAAAACGAAGATGGTGAAGGCAGCTGGCGTCAAGTATATGCCAGGGCCAGAAAGCCTGTTTCTCCCCCGAAGAAATCAACGCCTGACGTTGACACTTCGCAAGAACAGCCACGGAAAACTCTCGCATCGACTCGTCGCAGTGCCCCCAGACCACCTCCACTTCCAGCGGACGACTATAAAATAGTCCTGCGAATACGTGGAGGCCTCAGGTGTGCTGACATTCCACTTCCGAAGCTCATACAAGCCGTCCTAAAAGCGGCAGCGCTCACAAGCTCTCTACATGACCAATACCGCATCAACTCCGTAAGCAACATTCTGCTCATAAGCACACCGGACTCGGAACGCACCGAAGCGTACCACCGTATCAAAGCCATCAAGATGGACGAGCGCAGCTTTGAAGTAGTGACCCACATCACGGATCCATCGAATACCTGCAGAGGGGTCATCCGTAATATTCCTATGGACCACACAGCTGAAACCATCTTGTCAAGTCTACTGGACTACGACAGACTAGGCCTCATCCTCACCGGACGTCGCATGGGTGCTACAACGTCCATTTTAGTCACCTTCAGGGGTACTCGCGTGCCTTTTTACATAAGCTACCAGGGTGGCATCACCCGATGCGTGCCCTATCGTCATAAGACAGAGGCCTGTACTCTCTGCCGCAAACTCGGTCACAGACCAGACGTCTGCCCAGGCGCCCCTCAGACTTTGTGTCCATTGTGTGGCATTCCGAACCCACTCCTCGACCACGAATGTGAACCTAAGTGTGTGGTGTGCGATAATGACCACCCCACCGGCTCGCCCCAGTGCCCACAGCGATACAAGCCCAAACCGAAGTATGCACCCTCAACTTTCGAGCAAGATGCAGCTCCATTCCTCGACCCAAGCACATCTTCCAAGAACGCCCAAAGCGGACGCTCACCTAGTATCACAAGACAGCAAAGCCGCAGCCGCAGCCGAAGCCGCAACAAAAGCATTCATCAAGACCCCGGCTCCCGGACTGGCCCTGGACTCGAGGTGAGCTGGGCTGATGTAGCCTCTCCCGAAAGCTCCATTCAAAAGCAGCTCAAACAAATGCAGGATGAGATGGCTAAATTGAGGGCAGAAAATGCAAAACTACGTCTAGAGCTTCAGTCCTTCAAACAACCATCCGCTTCCCCACAGCTCCCATCCTCATCTCTTATCCCTACACCCATCTCACCACCACCCGCTCTTCCCTCCACCACCCCTATAACTAGGGACCCCGCTCAACCACCTGCGCAAAACGAAAAATCTCGACTCCCACAGTGTCATTCGAAGATCGAGTAGACCAAGTCGAAACAAAACTAGAGAGGGTTGACAAAGTCGAAGAAAAAGTGAGCAAACTCGAAGAAAAACTCGACAATTTTATTGCCTTCTCCACAGCTTCTTTGCAGAAGCTCCATGAATCCGTAGCCTCGATACAACAAGCCACATTACCGATGCAACAAACCTTAGATAGAGTTACGCAGTGGATCGACACGGTCCACGCTAACCACCCAGAGCTTGCTCAACCCAAGCCAAATCCCCCTACCGAAAATGGCGCCTCGTAACCGCACTGAACTCTGCGTATGGCAATGGAACTGCAGGGGGGTTTCGCCGAAAAAAGGCAAACCTCCTGCAGTACATAAAATCACAAACTACCCCTCCCCCAATCATTGCGTTACAAGAAACAAATGGTGTAGTACAGCTGCCAGGTTATAGAACGCATCAAAACCCGGCTGATACGAAACCAAACACAGCAGTCTTAACTCAGAAGCACCTTACAGTTACATACTCGAAATTTGCCGACATCGAGATTGAGCACGACTTTCTCCAAATACTACCTCACAAACTTAACTCACCATTCTTATACATTCTCAACGTATACAGTCGACCACAACAGAAAAGCCACCGTTTCGATTCCCTATTCGCCCGAGCTATATCCTCGGCAGGCAAACACAGCCTCCTCATAGTGGGGGATTTCAATGCCTCTCACCCAGCGTGGGGTTACACCACATCTACACCCAAAGGGAGAGCCCTTTGGTCCCACATCCAGGCACACCGTTTTACACTGCACAATGACCCGGAGATGCCTACTCGTTTGGGAAACAGTGTAAACAAAGATACGTCTCCCGATCTCACCCTCACGCACAATGTTCCCCCCAATTGTTTGGGCTAACACCCAAACTAACCTTGGGAGCGATCATTACATTATTAGCATCACTCTACAACTAAAACACAGACCCATTGCACCCAAACCACTGACGCTTACACATTGGGACAAGTTTAGAGAGACCCGTAACAGCACCGCCCCCCTCGCGCATTGAAAACCTTGCTGAGTGGACTCAACAGCTTCAAAAAAGATGTCGAAATCCACACCAAAAACTCTACCCCCAGACACAACGATAACGACTCTTGACTCTAAGCTTCTCCATATGTGGGAAGCAAAACAGTCGCTAGTGCGACGGTGGAAACACCAGCGCCACAACAGGAAACTCCGCATAAGGATAGCGAAGCTAGACCAACAAATCGAGCGATACGCGACTCAATTGGCGGCACAACAATGGGGTCAGCTTTGTGAAGGAATGCACGACCACCTCAGTAATAAACGAACGTGGCAACTCCTTAGACATCTGCTAGATCCCACCACTTCTCGCACAAGACACTGCCACGCTAAGACCAAACTGTTACACGAGCACAGTGACCACTTAGGACAGCTTTTCGATAACCTCCGCGCGTTACACTTACCCCAATTACGCAAGGATCCGATACCCTCTTATACAGGGGAACCTAATGAGTCATTAGATGCCCCGATTACGGAGGCGGAAGTTAGGCATGCCCTCGCAACACTCCGTACCACGTCGGCTCCCGGCCCCGACCACGTTCACAACAAATTACTTAGAAATCTTGACCCTATTTCAATTAAAGCATTGACTGAATACTTTAACCACTGTTTTGACACGGGTACCCTTCCACCTTCGTGGAAAGATGCCAGAGTCATATTTGTACCCAAACCAAACAAAACTCTTCAAATAGAAAATCTGAGACCCATTTCCCTAACATCGTGCCTCGGAAAGACTATGGAGCATGTTATGCTGTCACGCCTCCAGAGACACGTGGAGGATAATGGGCTACTGCCTTCACAAATGATTGGCTTTCGAACATCACTGTCGGCGCAAGACGCAATGCTTCGCCTTCAACACGACAACATAACTCCTAACCAGAGTGAGGACACTCAGGCAATCCTTGGTCTGGACATACATGGAGCATTCAATAACGTAGCCCACTCAGCTATATATGCTGGCCTCAACCAAACTTCTTGTGGCTCTAAAATGTACTCGTACATCAGCCGCTTCCTCACAGACCGCACAGCAACATTAACATTCGGACCAGAACACTCCTCACCTTATACGCTAGGCAGCTTCGGCACGCCTCAAGGGTCAGTGCTCTCTCCCATCCTTTTTAACCTGGCTATGCTACCTATACCCACCGCTCTTCAACGTATCCCCGACTTAAACTTTTCCATCTATGCCGATGATATCACCTTATGGGTGAAAGGAGGCTCAGATGGACACATTCAAGACACACTACAAACAGCTGTAGACATAATAGCAGCACTGACATCTCAGATGAATCTCTATTGTACCCCAAGTAAATCAGAATTACTCCTTCTACCAACTCACCGTCGAAACAAACACGTTCCAATGATCGAAGTTTGCATTAATGGGTGCCTGATTCCTCGAGTCTCACGCATTCGTGTGCTAGGTTTATTTATCCAAAACAACCGACTTAATACGCACACACTCGAAACCTTACGCAATACCGTTGAAAACACTCTAAGACTGATAGGAAGAATTTCGGGTAAAAACGGAGGGCTCCGAGAGTCAGAGCTACTTCGTCTCATACAGGCTTTTATTATTAGTAAAATCACATATACTCTCCCTTACCTTCACCTTAAACCAGCCGAGGAGGACTTCGTCAACACCCTCCTCCGCAGAGTTTACAAATACGCACTAGGAATTGCGTGTAATGCCTCTAACGCACGACTCCACCAGACAGGAGTCATAAATACCCTATCAGAAATCAGTGAAGCCCACTTAACAGCTCAATACGCTAGGCTCGCGACCACTAGCGCAGGCCGTCACATTTTATCGTCTACCCGCATTAACTTTACCTCAATCACCAATGCTAAATATAACATTCCCCACCACATACACAATCTGTTACTCATACCACCCCTTCCTAAAAACATGCACCCCACTTATCATACCAAACGTCGAATACAAAGAGCAAAAGCTCTTCAGAAAAAATTGCAAGGAGCCAAAGACGTGCTCTATGTCGATGCGGCAGAATACCCATCTTCCTCATCCTATGCCCTTTCTGCTGTCGATTCCAACGGCAAGGTGCTCACAACGGCATCCGTCACTGCCAACTCCTCGGAAGAGGCAGAGGAGGCTGCCATCGCATTAGGTCTATCCATCCCCGATATCACTATGATTGTTAGTGATTCCAAAACTGTCATACGTAACTTCAGTGCAGGTCGCATCTCACAAACTGCCCTTTCAATTCTTCATAAACATCCTCCCACGCAAGACATTGCCATCATATGGACGCCCGCGCATGCGGGGTTGAGTGGCAATGAGGCGGCTCATGCCTGTGCTCGAGGAATGACGGGCCGAGCGCAGGCCTCTGATGACGCCTTAGACCACGTGACACCCTTCAGCGCTAGAGATCGTCTTTTGACCTTCCACGACATAACGAATCACTACCGCCTACAGCGTACCATGTACCCCCCCTTACATCGTGGAGCTACTCGCCACCACGAAATACTATGGCGCCAGTTACAGACCCGAACGTTCCCTACCCCATCTTTCCGCCATCTTATACACCCTGCGATATATCCCTCCCCTTTATGCATTTTCTGCCAACAAAGAGCTAATCTAGACCATATCATGTGGGGGTGTACTCGGAACCCACCACCTAACTCTCTAAACATTAATAGTAAGGAGCAGTGGGAGGCTGCCATGTGCAGCTCGGCGCCCGAGGTCCAGGACCAGATCTTGGATTGGGCCAAGAGGGTAGCGGAGACCTACGCCGGGTAGGCTCCTCTGATCCCTCCACCACTGCCCCTTTCCCTCTTGGGATAAATAAAGTTTTTCTCCTCCTCCTCCGCGAACCAGAAATTACTTTTCCGCAAAGCTTACAGTCTGCTTTGGGCACCGAAGCAGTGGATCCATCCTCTACGAGTTCAAAGAACGTGCGATCCAGTATAGACCGTGCTGCACGGCCTTCACCGTTCGCTATTGCTCGGTCTTGTGACGTGCGCTTCGGTGGTGCCTTGCCCGTCGTCGCCGTTTTCAAGACTGCAGCTCGTGTGGCTCGTGTCGCGACTCGAGGGCTAAACCGTCCTACTGTACATCTAGACGCCACTTCAATACAGTAGAGACAGCTCAGCCAAGTGTTGCCAGGCGAGAGCTGTCGCGTCGGCAAAGGCACTAACATGTCATTGTGGCCGGAGCTGCGATGACAGGTCATCGAACCATCATGTAAAAAGGCGCCTCGTCCGGTGGCCACACGCCATGGGCGTCGGCAGGATTTTTTTTTTGGGTGGGGGGGGGGGGGGGCGGAGGGTTGGTTTAGCTTGGGCAACGTTTTTAGATTGCTTGGGTGAGGGGCAAGTACTGGTGTGGCTTGAGGGGGGACAAGCGCCCCTTTTCACCCCCTTGCCGACGCCAATGCCACACGCACATACATTTATACACGACCGGGTGGCGGAGGGCCACCGACCATGAGAAAAAATAGTTCCCTACAATGTGACTTGATTGGACACTGCGGGTATCTGTGTCCAATCAGTCTTCTGTCTCTCGTTGCCCATTAGCAGCGATTCGCATGTTGCAGTAGGGAAACACTGGTCCATCATCGCGTGCTTTGCGCCTCCCCCAGGTTTCTCTCCTGCGCAACGCCGCGATGAGCGCCAGCGTCAACGCCGCCGCCAATGTAAGCGTTAGCACCCGCTGCTTCGCATCTACACATGGTTCCCTTTAGCGGGAGATGGTGTGATATTTTTAACACGAAAGTGTTTTATGCCGGGGTCCACCAAGATTTCATTGACGTATATCCGTCACGGAAATGACGTCTAAATAATGTGTGCGATCAGATGCCGAAGAAAAAAGCTTACTATACGGACGGCACCCGTCGATGGTGTGCGACGGGTGCCGTCCGTGTAGTAAGACGCTTTCTTCCGCTTTGTCTCCTCTCCTACGCCCCTTCTCTCTAGGTATCCCTCCCGCGGCGTTTACACCACCACTGCGCGTGCGCGTCCCTTCCGTTGTCAGAAGGGAGGCGGCATCCCGGAGGCGCCTCGTCGCAGAGCTTACATACTCATCGACCCCTCATCATCCAATACGTTCGGACCGGCAAGCTTCCCGCTCCGGGTCACAGGGCGGGAGATTTTTGTTTTGAGCAAACGGTCCTACCCGGATAGGGTGCCGCGCCTGCACGGCGCGAAGCGCCGAGCAGACGCGACAAGTCTCGTGGCCCCACGCCAACGAGAAGTCTGGTACCTTACCCATGCAAGGGGGCTGCTCTTTTCCGCAACAACCGAAGTCGCTGCGTAGGGAGCTGCAGCCGATCCTGGACCACCTGGCAGTTTGAGGCCGCCTAGGCTCCCGTCCGATGTGGACGAGTACGCTACCGTCCGGCGCGACGACGAAGGTCGGCGCGCACGAGACAGACCGTAGCAAAGTAATGCCTGCTGGTTCCCTGCCAGCGAGAGGCGTGGATCGCGAGCGCAAGAGCGTTGCGCACGCAAACAACGATCGCACCAGTGCGCGAGGCGCGGTGAACATGCGAGCCGTGAAAAAGAGAAGCAGCAGAAGCCCGTTCTGAGAAGGAGCGAAAAGGGGTAGGGCCTCTCGCTCGGAGGCGAGCGAGGGGGGAGAGGGGGGAAAGAGCGCGCGCCGAAGCGGGCTCGTGACAAGCAAAGGTGGACGAAGCGCTGGTGCGTGCGCCGGCGACAAGTTGCGCCCAGCGTAAACAAATCATGCATAAGAGGCAGGACGACTCCCCGAGTCGTGTTGCTCGTAGGCAAGCCATTAGAATTTAATGGTTAGTGTCCCTCCTGACTGACTCTAAATCACTGCCGGCTGATGCCAGTTTTCGAGAAACTCATTAGCGCCTAGCGGTACCGCTCGCGGAAGAGATGGAACCAGACCTCCTTCCGTACTTTTGCAAGTACTTCTAGAAGGCCCGCGACCTTTCCACCGAAAACGGCCGCACAGCGCGCCAACCAGACTTGGTATAGGGCACTCCACGAGAAGGAGCACGAACTGGTTGACCGCGTGAGGAGGCAAACGATTGAGATATCTAACTGTGGGATACGGAACTCCTGGGAGATTAAACAAGTCAGCTGTTCTTTGGAGCAGGGCTTTTAGAATAGCGCACTGCCAGAAGATATGAACCGGGTCCTCTCGGCTCTGACAGAATGGACAGAACCCCCTTTGGGTGGTGGTTGTGAAGGGTCTGTACATGATAGGCAGACACCCTCTTGCAAGGCGATACATAAAAGTAGCTCGCCTGGAGTCGATAAAGCTGGCAGTTATGAGCTTCCAGCTCGGCTTATGCCTACGCTCCCCCTCTGCCGTCTCGCGACGCGGACGCAGGCAGCATCTGCTAGCGAGTTTCTTGGTTGAAAAAACCGACTGCTCGCGCTGCACAAGCGTTCACTGGCCCCCCGTATATATGCAACTGGATCTTGACCTGCAAGGTGGTGCCGGTGGGAGATTTCTCATGTGCGTTGTTGAACAATGAAAATTCGCAGCGTGTGCGTTAAAAGCGGACTGCGGGTCTCTGTGTCCAATCAGTCTTCTGTCTCTCGTTGCCCATTAGCAGCGATTGGCATGTTCCAGTAGGAAACACTGGTCCATCATTGCGTGCTTTGCGCCTCCCCAGGTTTCTCTCCTGCGCAACGCCGCGATGAGCGCCAGTGTCAACGCCGCCGCCAGTGTAAGCGTTAGCGCCCGCTGCTTCGCATCTACACATGGTTCCCTTTAGCGGGAGATGGTGTGATATTTTTAACACGAAAGTGTTTTAATGCCGGGGTACACCAAGATTTGTCACGTATATCCGTCACGGAAATAACGTCTAAATAATGTTTGCGATCAGATGGCGAAGAAAAAAGTTCCGTCAATGGCAGTCGAACCCACGACCACGGGGTCCCACAGCAGCAGCCTGGCACGCTAGCCACTGCGCCATGACCATATGCTCTGAAGGCCATACGAATGCGCCTTTTATATCTAACGCAGTGCTCTCATAGTGCTCTTGCTCGGCGGGGTTGTAATGCATCAAGACCGCGACCTCCACGATTATCTTCTTCAAAGCGTCGTTTCTACGCGTCGATATGATTCGGCGCGTTTTCAGTAGGAAAAAGTGCAATTTTGTCGACGCTTTAACGAAACGCCAGGTGGCGACCTTAATCCAAGCGTCCGCTTCGCCCATAGCATGCATGCATACCAAAAGATAGGTATGCTGGAGTGTTCTACTAGCTATGCGACGCGTGCCTGCCTGGCATGGCTGTAACACCGCTTTCGCCCAGAGAGAATTATGGCAACTCCCAGCGAGCCGTATGTGAAATGAGCGACTGTCCCTGTTTTCACTTACTGTTTTGAGAGAGCTGGCAGGTGCGACCTCGGAGGGCTGAAACTCTCTCACCCCCAAAAAACCGTGATTTTGGGAAACCAATATTTGAAAAGTGTAGTTTTCACATATTGGGCTCAACTGTACGTACGTAAAACAGTCGAATCTCCAGCCGTCCGGCCCGGAGCCGACGAAACTCTGGAGGGGTAGCAGCTTGGGCTAGTTGGTATGTAGGCGGCTTTCAAAGTGGTGTCTCCACTGAGTGCTGAAGCGTCCATGTTGTCCCCGCCAAGTCACATTGTAGGGAACTATTCTTTCTCACGGTCGGTGGCCCTCCGCCACCCGGTCGTGTATAAATGTATCTGCGTGTGGCATGGGCGTCGGCAAGGGGGTGCAAAAGGGGCACTTGACCCCCCTCAAGCCACACCAGTACTTACCCCTCACCCAAGCAATCTAAAAATGTTGCCCAAGCTAGACCAACGCTCCGCCCCCCCCTCCCCCCCCCCAAAAAAAATCCTGCCGACGCCTATGGCGTGTGGCCACCGGACGAGGCGCCCTTTTACATGATGGTTCGATGACCTGTCATCGCAGCACCGGCCACAATGACATGTTAGTGCCTTTGCCGACGCGACAGCTCTCGCCTGGCAACACTTGGCTGAGCTGTCTCTACTGTATTGAAGTGGCGTCTAGTTGTACAGTAGGACGGTTTACCCCTCGAGTCGCGACACGAGCCACACGAGCCGCAGTCTTGAAAACGGCGACAACGGGCAAGGCACCACCGAAGCGCACGTCATAAGACCGAGCAATAGCGAACGGCGAAGGCCGTGCAGCACGGTCTATACTGGATCGCACGTTCTTTGAACTCGTAGAGGATGGATCCAATGCTTCGGTGCCCAAAGCAGACTGTAAGCTTTGCGGAAAAGTAATTTCTGGTTCGCGGACATCAACGTCAAACTTCAAAGTCCATCACAAGCTAAGAAACGGGTATCTTTATCCCAGTTGTTATAGTTCTGTCTCTATCATTGCCATACGTTCCTTTGCGCTCGAATACGTTTTATTTATTCCAGGAGGGTACATCCAAATGGTGCATTAGAATATGAGCAGTACCTCAAGAGGCACTGGAAGTCCACTTCCGGACGCGAGAAAGCAAAGGAACGCGAGCGCACCAAGCAGCTAGAATCCACAGCAAGTCTGGACAACTATTTTGGTTTAGCCAAAAGCCGTCCAGATCAAAAGAAGTTCGATGAGCTTCTGCAGAACTTGATTGTCAAGTCCATGCTCCATGTGCAATTTGTGGCGGAACATGCTTTTCCAGCAGTTCGTCAAAGGTAAGGCACGGCGTTCTAGCTGGAACAGTTCTTGCTCTATTGGTGTGTTAGGCGAATAACGCTGCATGTCACATATGTTTTCAGGAACCTGCCCTGATGTGGTGCTGATGTCTCGAAGGACACTCGGGGGGACGATAGATGACGCATTTGAAGACAAACTTCGCAGCATCAGAAGTGAGCTACAAGCGACGACAGATGTGTGTACCACTGCGGACGTGTGGTCTACTTCAACAAAATCTTCATGGGTGAAACAGCACACTGGGTAACTAGGAAAATTTTCCATTATTTTGTAGGCCATTAGAGTTATGCACCTGCTATTGTACGCGGGCGTTCTTGCACCATGCGCGACTCCGCACAAGAGACAGAAAGCATAACTTTTGAAAGAGGTTGACCGACGCGTTGACTCAGGAGTAAATTTCTAGCTTTGGGTGATTTTCTTGAAAGGCTTGGGTTGCACTTAACAAGACGATTCGCCCTATCAACCGTGCTCGGATTGGCAACAAATGCGACGTATCAGTTGCTTCTAAAGATTACTCAGTGCTGGTTGATACCTAAAATTGCTCAGTCCGTGGATTCTGTAAATAACCCCTGTGCAATTTACCCTGTCTTTTCAGGATTGATTTCCACACGCTTGAACGCAAATCGACAGCTCTAGCTTGCAAACGCTTTCTTGGAACGCACTCACACGACCGTGTAGAAGAGCTGCTTTTGGATGTCTACGCAGACTTCAGCCTGGAAACGAAGCAAGTCGTAGGCACAGTGACCGACAACGGAAGCAACTTTGTAAAGGTTTTCAAAGAATTTGGAATCGATGACACCACTGGCGGTACGCATTAATGTCTCTCTTCGAATTATTTTTCTCTAAGCTATTTCGCCTGATCTGTGGTTGAAGAGTTCGTATTTGTTTTGGTGAAGGAGGGAACGGGAATTAACTGACCCCTCTTGTTTCTTTACAGATCGGGAAATCGATGTTACGTTTCCCCTTGAACTGTTGGGGTCATCGCTTCCTCATCATCTGCGGTGCGCGTGTCACACTTTAAGACTCGTCGCCACGGCTGACGTCAAGAAAGCCCTCAACAGAAGTCCTACGTGCAGTTGTCTCCACGACAGTGCAATGGCGAAATGCGCTCAGTATTGGGGCTCATGAAATCGGCCAAAGTCTGCAGAGAACGGTGGCTATCCGTTCTCGGAAGACAGCTGCCAATACCCTGCATCACGCGGTCGACCTTCCCATACAACGCATTGGACGTACTTCTCACGGAACAAAGAGAAACACAAGACACTCTCAGAGAAGCTCGACCTACCATATATAAGAGGCGCGAGTTGGACTTTCTGGACGAATATCGCGGGATTCTCTAGCCAATCGCTGCAGGTGAGGTACATACTTTTCTTATAAATATTTTGAAGAGTCCTCTACGTTTAATTAATTGCCAAGTTACTTTCGGATCACCATTCACTGGAGAAAATCAAGCAGCTTGCGTTATACATTTTTTTCTCAGCAATCGATATCTTGCAGAAAAGCAGCTGCGTCTACTACGGATAGCTTCTGCCAACAGTTCTCACGGTAGAAAAGAAGCTAATTTCTATGAAGCAATACATTCGACACGGATCTATCATCTTAGACAGCTGTCTAACCGGTCTCCAAAAGCGCTTTTCTGCGTTTTTCAGTGTGGCAAATCATTGAGGCAATACTTGCATCCTGCTCACACCCATTCTTCATGATGCGGTGGACCTCAAGCGAAGTGGCTAAATCTTCAGACTTTGAGAGCTTGCTCGTGCGAGCGGCTGAGGCGCATGCACCGCTCCAAACAGACGCGTGCGACGAGCCGTGGTCATCGGTGGTGATTAATGACGGTTTTTACGACTTTGAAGACGGGTACATTTCGGCATCTGAACGGTCAGAACAGACCCACGTGAGGGCGGAAGTTTTCCCGGTAATTAGATGCCCCCACCCGAGAAGGGATATCGCCATGCTGCATGACTATCCGGCCATGAAGGCGGTATTTATCCGCTATAACACGAATTTGTGCTCCTCTGCCGCAGTAGAGAGACTTTTCTCGTTCGCGAGTCTGGTGTTGAGGCCGAAACCGACGATATCTTGATGACGGCCTATTTGAGAAGCTCCTGTTGCTTAAGTGTAATTAACACACCAACCTTTTGAGGAAAATATTTCTGATGTGTTGAATAAATGTATACTTTTTTCCCATTTAGTGGTGTTCGTTTGTGATTCCGGCGATTTGCTTGAACTATTATGCTATTTCTGGCGTAGCTGTTATTGTTGCCACCAAGTATGTCCTTTTCGGTGTACAATACGTATTACTCTTGCGGTGATAAAACATTTTTTTTTCATTTCAACTGATATCTGTAAATATGTCGTTATTACACAATCGTGTACAGTGTAACCCTCTTTCGCAATGCCTTAGCAGCGCTCAGAGTACTGTGATAAATAAATACATTGCAAGTTTTCATAGTGCTGCAACATTTGCAATGTTATGCTGCACTTAATAAATGTTTTTTTTTTCGGAGTATGAATATCCCCGAAATAAAAAGCTTTTTCAGTATCTGTATTGGTGGATCTGTATTTCAGAATACTTTTTTCTCCATTTTGCGAAAGTGCTTCGAAATATCCCGCTACGTCAAAGACAAATGTATCTCAGTATATGTATTTTAGGCTTCCGACCCATGTATTTCGATATCTGTATTCCGGAACACTTTCTTGAGTATCTCTACGAAGCCCTGTGCAAGTGGAAAGAAACGCCGTGGCTTTTTGGAGTGGGCCTTCCTGGATCTGTGTATCAATGGCGCAATTTTTCGTCGTAAGGCATTGGTCGATGGGTTAGCCGCAGCCCGCGCCATCACGACATGGTGTAAGAAGTGGGATATGCTAATAAGTGACGGTGGACAGTTATCGCGCCATTGTAAGCTTGCGCTGTCTTATCTTCTGCATCGGTGCTCACCGAAGCCAGTTTCGCAAATGTCTTGACAGGGCATGCATATGCGAGTGGAAAGAAACGCCGTGGCTTTTTGGAATGGGCCTTCCTGGATCTGTGTATCAATGGCGCAATCTTTCATCGTCAAGGCATTGGTTGATGGGTTGCCGCAGCCCGCGCCATCGCGACATGGTGTCAGAAGTGGGATATGCTAATAAGTGACGGTGAGCAGTTATCGCTCCATTGAAACAATGCGCTGTCTTATCTTCTCTATCGGTGCTCACGGAAGGCAGTGGGGCCCGTCTTTATGTCTCGGGCAAGATAGCGGCAAAAGTTCAGTGGAAATGGAAATATTCTCCCAGGTGTTCTATGTTATCAGTGCTTTACGCCACATTCTGGTAGCCACATTCTGGTCGAAGCATTAGGCGTAATTACGTTTGTGAAGCCTGTGAGCCAGCACACTAATTCGGAGGCCTTCCTTTCACCATCTTTCACAAGCCTGGACACAATGCCAGGTTAATATCGCATCAGGCTGAAGCCGGAAGCCGTCCCTTTTGCTACATGCGCGCCATGAAGGATACCGATTACACTGAGAGTCCAGGCCAAAAAAGAAATTGAGAAAATTAAGCGCACGGGCGTCATTCGCCAAAGTCGAATGCCCCACCGAATGGTGCGGCGGTATCGTGCCGGTTGTAAAGCACTCTCGAGACGTGAGGGTGTGCGTCGACTTGACGCAGCTAAGCAAGGCTGTTTTCAGAAAACGGTTCGCGCCACCTACGGTTGATCAAGCGTTAGGTTTGTTGGCTGTGGCCGAGTGGTTCTCAAAACTAGACGCAAATTCGGGCTTTCATCAGGTTTGGCTCGCGATGGAATCGGAGAAATTAACCATGTTTATAACGCCATTTGGGCGGCACAGTTTCACGAGGCTGACTTTCGGAATTACACCAGCGCCTGAATTCTTCCAAAAGCGCATGACAGAAACAGTCCAGGGCCTCCCCGGGGCAGTAAACCTAATTGGCGACAGCCTGGTGTTCGGTGACACTAAAGAGCACCACGACGCGAGCCTCACAGATGTCCTTACTAGAGTGGTTGAATATAACGTCACCCTAAACAAAGAAAAATGTGTCTTCGTGGTGAACGTAAAATCCTCCTTCGGCCATCTGCTGAGTATAGACGCGGTAAAACCTGACCCTGCGAGATTGAAGCCGTGAATGAATTAGAGCCTCCCTGCAACGTAACCGATTTACGCAGTGTTCTCGGCATGGCCACCATATCGGATGATTTTTGCCCCACTTGGCATATGTAACGGCCCCTCTACGATCGCTGTTCACCAAAGGAACAGAATGGGTCTGGGGCCCTGCACGAACGGCGTGAATCATCTATTATTTATGAATTTATTACATTGAAGGCTGACCTAAATGTCAATCCGGACATACTGCCTTCCATAGGCGTTCTTGAATATACACACGATAAGAATAATTTTAATTGACACTCTCTCTTTTCCTCTCGGATATCGACAGGAGCATGCTGCCGGGCACGCCACATCCGCACGAGCATTCCCTTGAATGGGGGAAGCTTTCGAATAATCCCCACACAATGAAACCACTACTCCGACTCTCGAGAAACTGAAAGACTAGACTTGACCCGGGTGCCACCACGCCGGGCCACCGTCGCCGGCCTGTTTAGCACGCGCCGGCGCGAAAGCCCCGAGGGTGATCCCGCCGCCGGCACAGCCACAGCGCTATAATTGCGGCGCACCGCCGTTAGTCCTCTCTTTTAATCCGAACAGGGAATCTGGACATAAAATACGTCACTTCACCAGAGAGCTCTTATCGATGTGTCCATGTAATGGACTGTCCATTTCAGAAGCGCGAGCAACACGCCCTCTGTTTCCGGTTCTTATTCTGCAACGTGATTTTGACGTCTCGAAGCTTTCACAACTCTCGACACAAAAGAGAGAGACGGAGTACGCTTCAAACATAAAAAAAATAAAAAATAGAAGGGCGCGTACCTAGGTCTGCAAGCCAACCTCCGCTGAAGCCCCTTCCTCCTCGGGTTAAAACTCCCACCATGGCTCTGTTTCATTTCTTTCGTAGAAAAAAAAACCGCCAGGCCTGCGCAGAAGGCGCAGCACAGCCACAGCGAAAGCTGGGAGAGCGGCCTTTAGCCTTTTTTAAACACTCTTGGGGCAACTACTACAAGCTCACTTGCATGGTACCCACTACGCTATAAATCATCATAATTTTTGTGTAGTGGGGAAGCGTCTACTATGCCATTCTTCGTCATTCTTCAGAAAAGCGCGGTGCCCGCTACACTCTTGTAACGAATTATGTGCACTTTGTTGATGCTGTGGCTGACGATGAAGAATTATGCCACAGGCTTTTGTAATGGGTTGGAACATTAAACGACCTAGTCGTTACGCAATTCGCATTGCGTGACGCGTGGTTCTTACTTTACTGCTCTAAAACGCTTTACAACACACGTTAACGCGATTCCTTACCCGATATGAAGCCTGCCTAGGGTCAATTTACACCGCAGTTTCAAGCAGTGACATAGCTCAGTGGTAGAGTGCTGGGCTGCCACGTAGAGGACCCGGGTTCGATTCCCATTCATTCACAGGTGTTTTTTTATTTATTTAGTTTCTTTCTTATTTCGTGCGATATTGGTTACGGGCAGCGGCGGCGGCGGCGGCGGACAACTAGGGCGCAGAAACGACCCTTGTTGTGATCTCATAACAGCTTTCGCTGTAAAACAAGGATTAGCGTCCATACGTCAAAATCCTCCGAGGCTGCTCTCCCTTCGCGCTCCATACACTGGTCACAATTTCCAGCATACTTCTGTTTTATTAGCAGCGAAGCTCCTTAGGCCGGCACCCGTTCGCCGTTGAAGCTCCCTGGATGCGTCGCCGGCTCAAAAAGACAATGAAACGCCGTGCGCGCCGAACGCCGAGTGGTTTCTTTCTCGCGCACCAGAAATTCGAGGTTAAATAAAAGAAATAAGCTCTGTGCACAACTGGTTATAATGGTCGTCTTCACTTTCACCATCGTGCATTGTGAAATGACAACCATCATTCTAGCGCAGCACGGGCGCTTTGTCTAAGGTAGCCGTAGACGCTCTTCCCTCGCGGCGCCGGCGCAACAAAAAAACAATAAAAAATAAAAAAAGGAACGGCACGCGGTGCAAGGCGCTCGCGGACGTTCGGCGCGCGTTGCGCAAAAAACAAGGTGCGCGGCGCAAAAACAGTTCGCGTTTATAAACGACAATAAAATTTACCGAAAACCATGTTTGTACACATAAAAAAAATAAGGACCCACTTGACATTACTTAGGGCTCCTCACAGAATATGGATAGTCGTCCTCAGAAACGTAAACGTGAATATGATGAAGACGATAAGCTACTTGGCAACGATGCGGAACGCAAAGCCAGAGCAGCGGCAGCAAGATGAGCCCGGCAACAGGGTCCTGCTGTTAAAGCACGACGAGCGGAGCTACAAAGGTTACGCCGACAGGATCCTACCGTACGTGCTAGAGCGGCCGAATCTAAGCGCCGACGCCGCCAACCGTTTCGAAATGTACATAGTCGTTTGCTTCCCATTTCTAAAGAGCTTCGCTCATCGGTTGTATTCGTATTTTTATTGGCTCGCGATTTATTCTCGATGTGTCCCCCCTAGTGAAGTGTCCATATCGGCCACCGCTCATTGGCTGGAGTTCGGCGAGCAGGGCGCCCCCTTTTTCAGGTCTTTGTTCCGCAGCGTCACTTTGACGTCACAAAGCTTTCACAACTCTCTACACAAATGAGAGGGACGGAAGGCGCTTTAACGCGACAAACGCAGACCCAGAGATGCGCTTTGAGGCGCACATCTCGGAGGCCGTACATGAACTCTGATCGCATTAACCATAGAATGAGCTTTATTGCGGCCGCCGGACTAATGGCGCATTCACACTTGAGAAGCGAAGCGAGAACGAAAACGCCAAAGCGGCCGGGAAAACCACTTTCGCGTGCGTCGAAAACGTTCACATTCGTGCTGCCCCTCGTACATGCCACCGCCGCCGCTGCCTTGGGCACTTTGAGAATTCATTCAATTTTGCCCGATTCCTGAGCATTAAATTTCGTACCGAATTCTAGTTATGCATGCAAAGCGTTGAAAAGAAAAGTTTGCACCTTTTCAAACGTTGTTTCCGGATGTACACCTGCAGAAACAACACGAGCGGACACCCCGGCAGCGGCGGCGGTGGTTTCCGCCGGCAGTGCAAAAGCCAGACAGGATGGGGCATGCCGACTCGCTGCCGCTGCACCTTCTTCTAATTACAATGTTCTTTGCGATCGCAATCAAACAAGGCTCTCGATGAACCCTTTCTTTTCGAGGCCGTGAGCTTTGGCGTGCTGCACGGGTAGTTTACAATTGCGCCGATGCGAGCCAGCGCCGACGCCTTTGCCGCCATGTTGAATTTGCAGCCGGTTGTTTACGTCTTGTGGTTTGAGCTAGTACAGCCAAAGCCGTGAAGCGGAAAGGCGATCCGCTATCGCGTGGCGGAAAAATCGGTCTCTGAACGATTTTTTCGCGTTGGCCTCGCGGCGTGGTTTCCCGGCCGCTTAGGCGGCGGCATAGCTCGGCACACTCACTCATGAGTGCACTCGACTCACACTCACTCACATTCATTTGAACGTGGCGAGTTGAGTATGAGTGAGTACTCATGAGTGTGAGTGGACGCGAGTGTGAACGTGAGTGAGAACTCATGAGTGTGAATGGTCGTGAGTGTGAACGTGAGTTAGCACTCATGAGTGTGAGTATACGTGAGTGTGAACGTGTGTCAGAACTCGTGAGTGTGAACGTGAGTCAGAACTCATGAGTGTGAACGTGAGCGAGATCTCATGAGTGTGAGTGGTCGTGAGTGTCAACGTGAGTGAGCACTCATGAGTGTGAGTAGACGTGAGCGAGAACGTGAGTCAGAACTCATGAGTGTGAGTGGACGTGAGTGTGAACGTGAGTGAGCTCATGAGTGTGAGTGGACGTGAGTGTGAACGTGAGTGAGCACTCATGAGTGTGAGTGGACGTGAGTGTGAACGTGAGTGCCTAAGAATGTGAGTGGACGTGAGTGTGAACGTGAGTGAGTGCCCACGAGTGTGAGTAGTCGTTAGTGTGAACGTGAGTGAGTACTCATGAGTGTGAGTAGCCGTGAGTGTGAACGTGAGTGAGTACTCATGAGTGTGAGCGGACGTGAGTGTGAACGTGAGTGAGCACCTAAGAGTGAGTAGGCGTGAGTATGAACGTAAGTGAGTGCCTACGTGTGTGAGTAGTCGTGAGTGTGAACGTGAGTGAGTATTCATGAGTGTGAGTGGTCGTGAGTGTGAACGTGAGTGAGCACTCATGAGTATGAGTAGACGTGAGTGTGAACGTGAGTGAGAACTCATGAGTGTGAGTGGTGAGTGAGAAACGTGAGTGAGCACTCATGAGTGTGAGTGGACGCGATTGTGAACGTGAGTGAGCACTCATGAGGTTGAGTAGGCGTGAGTATGAACGCGATTGAGCACTGATGAGTGTGAGTAGTCGTGAGCATGAACGTGAGTGAGCACTGATGAGTGTGATTGGGCGTGAGTGTGAACGTGAGTGAGCGTGCACTCATGAGTGCGAGTGGACGTGAGTGTGTACGTAAGTGAGAACTCATGAGGGTGAGTAGGAGTGAGTATTGATGTGAGTCAGTACTCATGAGTGTGAGTGGACGTGAGTATGAACGTGAGTACTGATGAGGGTGAGTGGACGTGTGAGTGAACGTGAGTGAGCACCCATGAGGGTGATTAGGCGTGAGTATGAGCGTGAGTACGAACCTGAGTACTCATGAGTGTGAATAGTATAAACGTGAATGGTCGTGAGTATGAACGTGTGTGAACTCATGAGCGTGAGTAGGTATGCCGCACAGAGAAACACGGTGACACACACAGTGAGTGGTCGTGCTAAGGAAATGAGAAGCCCTGAATGGTGATGACTTTGTTATCTAGTGGCAGTTGACTAGACAAGCGATGTGAGGCCGCAAGAAAAAGTTTTATTGTGATGTTGTGTTAGCTCAGTAACAGGCGTTTCAAGTTAGGAAGAAAACAGGAAGCAGAACGAGCAATCGGAAAATGAGGTGTGACTTTTCTTCAAAACTCTCACTCGTGCAGCGCGTTTCGATCCGGCTAGCGTGTCGAAGACGCTGCTGGATACGTCAAACATCTCGCAGCTGGCATTTTGATTCGGCGCCGTGCGTGTACGCTGTGTGCCCTTGGCGCCCTGGCCGGCGCGGAGCTCCTTCGCGTCGGCGCCTGTCTCGGCGCGGCGGTGTCTGCGGCTAGCTGCGGCGACGGCACCTCCTCTGGCTCCCGTCTCTCGGTGGGCGCTGCATGTTTGGTAGTGTAGCGTGCGAGAAGGAGTTTTAGCAAATTGTGAAAATACGGAACGAAAATACGGTACGGGACTACGGTACCACTCCTCCTCTCTCGCTCGTTGTGCTTTCGCCGCTCCTAATTCCAGTAAAGGCACCCCAACACCACAAAGGCCTTTTCAAAAGTTGCTGTGGGGTGTCACGCCTTATTGTTGGCTGTCAGCCTACGCATTGTTTACGATGCAGCTGTCGATAAGGGGGAGGCACTTTAATAAAATACTTTGTTGAGCGCGTTGGTTCATTGTGGAATAGATTTGGGCGCGAAAGGACGAGACACGATAAGAGAAGACGACTACACGAGCGCTCGTGTAGTCGCCTTCTCTTGTGTCGTCCTTTTGCGATCAATTCTATTCCAGGACGCACTTTAGGCACAACGAGCTGGAGAGGAGGAGCGCTACACTGTTAAAAATCTGGACCCCTGTTTACGTAAAAAGCTGAAGGTAAAAAGGTGCCGATCACTTTTCCTTTTCCAGATTATAGCAATTTCCTTAAACGGAGTCTCTTTAGGGATGTTGTGCGTAATGTATATCAGAAACCTTGTATACGTAAAGCCATCTTAGGAATGGCGTACGTAAAGCCACCTTAGGAATGGCGTACGTAAAGCCACCTTAAGAATGGCGTACGTAAAGCCACCTTAAGAATGGCGTACGTAAAGCCACCTTAAGAATGGCGTACGTAAAGCCACCTTAGGAATGGCGTACGTAATGTCTCCTAGAAACGTTGTACGTAATGACACCTTGGAAATGTGTTACGTAATACGGAATGCCAAGCTAGTCCGTAATGCATTATAAAGTAGCGCAAGAACACCGACACAAGCGCGATGACGACACTGGTGCTATTGTAGCGCCTGTGCTGTCGTCTCGCTTGTGTCCGTGTGTTTATGTGCTATTTTACACTGTGTTACACAATGTCTCTTTGAAGATGTTGTATGCATCGTCTCCTTCAATTTTGTTTGTAATGAGGAATATGGTATGTGCCAAATAGTGCATTATGTAGTTTTACAGTGACAAATGTGCACCCCTTGACACTACACTGTACCTAAACAGTTCATATAATGGGTGCTGCATGAAGAAGAGAGTTACAGTGCTTTACATGCAGCTACCGCTTGGTTATGTACTGATGCCAGCGGCGGCTGCTACTTGCGGTGAAGAAGTTGTTAAAAGAGAACAAACACATTACGCAGTCATGGTGAGTAAAATTTACACTGGATGTTTAACACAATAGTCATGAGAAAGGACATGCGTGTACACATTACCCCCCATTAAAAGGTATGCGAGGCTACAAGTGTCATTATATTCGGTCGGTTATTTTCACTGAAGTTTTTCTGGCACCACATACAAAAATTGTATGTGCTTTGGCTTTATGAAGTCGTGGGTCTGACAAAATATCATAATGAAACTTCGGTGAAAACATTGTTGGATGCCAATTAAAAGAGTCTGGCAATTCGAAGAAGATATATTGCTGTTGAGCTCAATAAATGAATTGCCCGACCAAATATAAAAACGTTTCAACAGGGGCAATGTGTAAATTTGAGTATGTGACTAAATCTCGTCTTGTCAGGATGTAATGGCAATCTACAAAAAAAAATAATGGGCACCAACCAAAAAGTTGTCGAAAATAAAATGACGTTTTGGATGAACAAGGCTTCCATATGGAAGCCGAAACGTCATTTTATTTTTGACAACACCTTTTTGGTTGGCACCCATTATTTTTCTTTCTAGTCTGCCAGGGGCAATGTGTACATGCATGTGTTTTCACAACTATTGTGTTAACGTCCAGTGGAAATTTCCATCGCCATCACTGCGCGATGTCTAACAACTTTTTCGCAGCAAGCTAGAAGCTTTCGCTGGCATCAGTCAAGCATTGTGGCAGCTGCATGTAAAGCACCATAACCTTCTTCACCACACACCTATTTTACAGCTTTTTTGTGTACAGTGTGGTGTCAAGTTGAGCACAATGGTGACTGTAAAGCAACAAAATGAACTAGTTCGTACACATATTTTTCAGCAAAGGTTGTAGCATTCACTGTGCTTCCTACAAAGTGTGAAACAGTATATGGGTGTGGTGGAAAGCAAGTATACATACTACTTCTTGCCAAGTAAACAGTGAACCTCCAGCTACTCTGAACGCACAAAGATGAGGTTTATTCTTCCAAACTACTAATAAACTTCGCACCATGGCTCGTCTGAAAAGAGAAGAAACAAAGAAGATCAAAACACTTGAACCAAAAGAAAGAAGGCAATCTTTACCAAAATTGAATTTTGCATCTACCTTGCAAAAACAAATGAGCCACACAGCAGAAGGATTTAAATTTTGATGCATCCGCAGCATGCCCAAACTCATAAAAGGAAAGGGCCCCAAAACCCCTGTGAAGTGAAAAGTAATGTCCACATAAATAAAATCCAAATGACTTCTGTGCAGGTGACATTAAAGAGACACCAAGGGGAGACATTAAGTTCAGCTGAAATGCTAGATTATCATACTGAGATCAGACATATGTAACTGCTCAAGCAAAGGGTGATCTTGAAAGTGAGAAAGCAACGTAAAAGTGAAAATAAGATTTTGCACACTAACTGTTGGCCACGTACAATGACCATGAACAGATTCGAACAGGGACTGGCTTAGAAGGGGTGTTAGTTATTATCAAAAGTGCCAAATTAAAAGGGTTAAAGAGGAGATGAAAACACGTTCTGTGACATTTAATCTTTCTGCACAAGACAAGGCACATGCAACATGAAATAAGCAAGTCAGAACATAAGCAATGAGCCATTGCTAAGGTTCACATGTGGAACAAAGTTTGTTTCCGCTCCCACATCACGCCAGGGAGTTGCGGGTGGACAGTATTGCGAATCGTCCTTCACTCATGTTTTCACAAGTTAACTCAAAATGCACAATGAGAGTGTCATAGACGGCATCATAAGCTCAAGGCAAGCACGTCGATGCTACCCAACTTTCTGTTGCAGCATACTGTGTAGCACATTATTAAACATAACACATTCCATTCGGACAGGGGCGTAGCCAGGGGTGTACACCGGGCACGTGCCCCCCCCCCCCGAAATTTTTTTTTCGCCATGGCACAGCAAAAAATGGCCATTTTAAAGAGGTGCCCTCCCCGAAATCATGAAGGTGCCCCCCCCCCCCCCCCGAAAAAAAATTTCTGGCTACGCCCCCTGCATTCGGAGTTCACAGGCCACACACGCCCCTGCTCGTCAGGCTCGAGAAACTCAATGCCTCACAATGAAATCAATGTTGCAGAGGCGCCTGCTTTTATTATTGGGGACTTGGCTTTGCTCTCCACTGACTTATTTCAAGTACTGTTGCAGTATGCAGAAAAGCTAGCTACACAACCTCCCAGGAGCATTTTGCATTCTGTGACACTGACGTTGACATGCTGTCTAGCTTCTGAAGCAATAGTTTCATCATTGTCATGTTCAGAGTCAGGTATAACTTGTATAGAACCAAGCACTAGATCAAAACGACCACTAACAAAATAAACTACACGTCCTACTTGTTCTCGCTCATGGCTTCTTTTTTTCTGTTCATGGCAACTTTGAGCTCGGTTGCTTAGTAATGCAGCCGACGTGACAAAACACCCAGAAGCTTGCAAACATGCACTACAAAGATTAAAAATCCGGAGAAGCTCAGATGCCCTTTTGCTTCACACTGCTTTACAGAATAAGGGGAGCGTGCAATTGTATGTATTTCAGTGGAAAAGTTTTTTGAAGTGCTTTATAGAAAATGGAACTGCACACTGAAAAGTAGTTAGCTGGATGGCTTCATGGAAAAAAAAGTTTCACTCATTTCATTAGTTCTGAGCATCTTACTTACACCGAGGAAGTGTGAAAAATATATGATAAAAAAGCAGGTGAAGGCATCTTAATAAGAAACAGTGACACGAGAAATCAGACTCTAGCGAGTCATTTTTGGCCCATCTTTGAGTGGCTGTCCCACATGAAAGTGCAGTCAATTGCAGCCATTAGCAAGGCATAGCTCAGGCATGCTTTCACCCACTTCTCTTTACTCGAGCAGATATTGATATCATATATCATCAGCAAAATTTAGAATGTACTTTTTTTCCACCATTTCAGGAACAAAACTTTCGCTCTGTGTTTTAAGTTTCATTGTGAGAGCAACGCACATCACCTATAAGTGAGCTATGTTTCAAATTTGTTGTCTAGAGGTTTCTGTAATGAATCTAGGGAAAAAAATGACTAATCTCTAAATGGAGCAGAGCCACATACTATTAAAGAGGAAATGCTAACAGGACCGAAGGAGCACAACGAATTTGACTGCAGTAACAACTACACCACAGACACCTGCGAGGCTGTAAACATGCTTATGAAATTACTGCCATGGGCGCAACTTTATTAGCAACGTTACCGAGTTCCCGAGCCCATCAGAAAACAAGCTCGTGTCATTCAAAGATGACAAGAGAGTGACAGGATCGGTTCAAGTGACCAGTGGGGCAACTTGTAAGCGGCACAAAGCATGCGACATACAACAAGTGCGAGATTTCTATTGTAGAGGCTATACTAAAGCGTAATAGCCTTGGTTATTTATTTGAGCTCAAGTATATAAATGGTGAGCGCCATTTAGAAGACATTTCTTTTGGGTACACATCACATAACACTGGTACAACTGGCCACATTCTCTGCAACCCAGAACAACAAGGTGAAGTGTGTCCAACTTCACAACTGTTTGCAAGAGCTGTTAAGGTGCAGACTAGGCTGCAGGCAAGTTGCAACGTTGTGTGTTTGAACAATATGACAAGCACTTGCTGTTACATACTGTTTCCTGTCTTGGAGTTCCTCACTAAATAGGTGCAATAAGTTTGTCAGCTGGGTGAGCAAAATAGCGCACATTTTGACGGATGGAGAAAGCAACACAGCACCAGTGCTAACTATAACAAATCTTTATTGGAAACAGCAGACAAATACGTATGTATAGAAATGGGTGAGGTGAGTGTGAATGTCACAGAAGGCATGACTGCAAACCATCTGAAATCGGCACAAAGGAATGCAAGTTGCTTTTCGGGCAAACTAACAGAAGGTGTGCTAACACAACCGTGTGCCCAACCACTCAATCATTTCGGCTTCAGTTACCTCAGGAATAACTTTGTTTCATTTTTGACAATCACGTCAAATTCATCAAATTCATGCTGACATTCACACGAGCCAAATTGCATGGCTATAGGACCGGTCTGCGTTTTTCTTCATTGCCACAATGCTCTCTCAAATGCCCATTAAGGCACATAGTAGAGTGGCCACTGTAGAACATTCTACAATTCCGCGAAATCAGATAAACTGAATGGTCAGCACATGAAACGAACTTGGATAGATCTGTTACGTTCAGCATGTCACCGACGTCTCCTTCCCAAGCACACTAAGTAGAGTGGCCACTGTAGAACATTCTACAATTCCGCGAAATCAGATAAACTGAATGGTCAGCACATGAAACAAACTTGGATAGATCTGTTACGTTCAGCATGTCACCGACGTCTCCTTCCCAAGCACACTAATTTTGCAGAGGCTGAAAAGTTCTCAAGGGGCACTTAACAGAACAGATACATCAAAGTGACCAACAATTTTCATGAGATTAAGAGCAATCTCGTGCATGTAAGCCACAACAACATTAAGTCTCCTGTCAGTGCGCTTGACAGTGCGGGCGCACTGATAGAATGATTTGTCAAGTAAACTTCTTTGCCACTGTTACCTGTAGATTACTTAAATAATGAGCTTCCAGCAATCAAGTTGCCTTATTCCGAAGTGCCTGAACAGTCAAATGCACACACATTTTCAACATAGCATTACGGAAGGTCATGTTAGCAATGCTCCTGTCTACCAGCCTGGAATGCGACGAGAGGAACAGCATCAAAGGATTGTTCGCTCAAGGTTTATAACAACAGCAGGTGCAGTGACGGCTACAATGAAACATTATCTTGAGAAATCTCAATTTACCCTGAACAAGAAGCTCAAATGTTAAATCTAGAAACATTGGGCACTCGCGTAGTAAAAAATGCTACAAGCACTAGTTTCAAGAGAGTTCGAGTCATTGTTAAGAAAGGCACCCACAAATATGATGGCCTTTAAAACGGTAGTATCAGTAAGACTGTCCACAGTAAAGTTTACCCAAGAATAAATCACTATGAACAGGAGCGATGGAAAAACCAATACATGCCTTGCTTTTGCAAGCGTGGAATAGCGTTCCATTCAATGAACATAAATATTAGATAAAAGCCTATAGTACACAGGTTCTCAGCCATGGATTTTGGTGACTTTGTGGGCTATTGAAAGTTGAGGGAGCCCTTGCAGTGAGAGTAAGGCGAAGGGGTACTAAATTAACACAGCATGCAGTGTGGAATAGGCGCCTTTTCATTCTCCCTGGCAAAGAACGGTCAAACTAAAGTGCCGCACCTATTTAATCTCAACTGCTTGTCAATAATTTGTGTGGTCTGCAGCCACAATTAAGCATGTTTGCTCTTCTAGGAAAAGCATGCTTGCATGCATGTCGTATAAAACTGCAACCAAAGCTTTACAACCATCTCACAAACAAGAGATGTACCTAAATTGGCTCTGCCACAATCAAATAACGCTATGCTGTAAAACATACCAAAACTGAAAAGGGGCCGCTGTCACGGGGCATCATGTGCCTGCAAAAAGCGCGTTTGTTTTTGTTTTCGAGGATGTCACTTGCTGGAAGCTGGTTATCTGAGTAATCTACAGGTAGCAGTGGTCGAAAGGTTATTTCACAAATTATCTTCCCGCAATGTCGAGCGCATTGTTGTAGCGCCTTACATGCATGATGTTGTGCATAATCTGAGAGATTGCTGGTCACCTTGACATACCTGTTTTGTTTAGTGCCCCTCAAAAATTTTTTTCAGCCTTTGCAATAGTAGTGTGCCTGGGACGGAGTGGCTGGTGACATTCTCAAAAAAACATACATCTACGTTTGTTAGATGTATTGATCATGCTGTGTATTGGATCACACTGCATTGTGAAATGTTCTACATTAGCCATTCCACAAGATGAGAGAAGACCATTGCAAACTAGGGTCTTCTAGCTATGCACTATAGCATGTGAGGATGTCAGCCTGAATTTGATGAAGTTGATGGGATTCTGAAGAGTAAAGAAAGCGCAGACCTTGAGACAATAGGAGCCGAAATGATTGAGTTTAGGCAAGGGGTGTGTTGCACGCCTGCTTTTTAGTTTGTCTGAAAAGCAACTTACATTCCTAGTGCCGATTTCAGATTGTTTGCAGTGATGCCGGTGTGACACGTGCCCTCACCTCACATATTTCTCTGCTATTTCAAATAAACATTAGCTGATAGTGCTTGCGTCATGATGTCTACTCTGTCATTGTCTAAGCGTGCACTATTTTACATTATGTACCAACAAGCCCAAGCTACTCTTCTCCACTTCATTTCACAATTGGTCCAAAAATATCTGAACTGCCCATTTGTAGACATAGAAACAAATACCTACCGCTTAATATGGACTTGTCCAGACCTATGGAAGAATGCTCCCATCTTTCACAGCAAGCTCTCCATTGCTTCAGTCCTTTGAACAGTCAGTCGTCTACACTGGGTACATGAATAAAAAACATTCCATCAACTTCTGCACAAGAGAGGCCTTACAGTACAGAAGTAGTACATACCAAACATGATAGCTAAATACAGATCTATGTTGATATACTAAAATTTGACCTTGAACAATGAGCTCGGGATGCATTAAGAGCAACTATGAGTGGAGCAATCAATTCTGCAGACAAATGCAGTTATGGATTTTATGTCAAGCTTTCCTACACTTTGGTACTAAAAAAAAAGGATGAAAAACACAGCTTGCCAAATAAGTAATTTGCACAGAAAACTCAATCAGCACTCTCATCACATTATTAAATAAATCAAAGTGCGGTCTATGTGCACAGTGGATCATAACGTGCCAATCTTACTTTATTTCATCATGAATGTGAAGATTTCAAGATAGCTCAAGATTTAATAGAAGTGTAAGAACACCAGAGGGTACAAGAAATACTGAGCACTGTTATTTTTTTGTGTGACCTCTGCTGCTGTTGCATGGTTTTAAATCTTGGGGTTTGTTTTGCCATCATGCCTAGTTTTAAACTCTTCAAAAAAACCAGCCTTCTTGCACTAAAGTCATTTGATATGCAGGCTTCGTCCTGTTCACTACAAGTGTCTGTTCCATTCAATGAGCCCTTAATTCACCTCACTTATTTCGTCCTTTCATAGCTAGGGTCTTGTCACGGCAGACTTGATGGCTTCAGGTAGTATATGAGGGTTCATTGGCCAGTTGCCAATGGCCACAAGTGACACTAGCATGCACTGCTGGGATTACACACGTGAGGCGCTCAAGGGGAAGGATGGGACAACTACCGCTGTCGTAGCCCCACTGGTGCAGCATTACATGCACTATCCAAAGGTTGCAGATCCAGTCCCTGGCAGCAGCAAGTGTCTCTTTCGTTGACTTTAATTCCTTTGAATTTGTCATAATTACCCACTACAATTAAAACTAAGATATTCGCCCCTACCTTGGCTTCATTAACAATTTGCTTCAGTAGGTTGTGTCTAACAAGGAAAACGAGCCCTTATTTCATTCCCCTGTGTTGTCTGTTCAATTTCATAGTGCTTGGCACACCATAAAATCAGTAACCGCATTCTCCAGAATTCTGTGAGGAGAAAACATGTAGATATATATCATAAATGACATTTTCCAATTAATAACTGTGTTAACTAATGCAGCACTATCACCACTGTCCTTGAATGATACATCTTGGTTGTGAATACTGCAAATAAGACCCCCCCCTTTGGCTTCATGCTTCTTTAGCAAAGCACAAATGAAAGCAAAAACTATGGTACCACACAATCGAGTAATGTTATTGATACAACAGCACAGCCTGAACCATTTATGATAAGAAGCTTCTGCAATAGTGCTACTTCACTATTAAAAGAATTGATATTTGAGAGAGCATGTTTGGTTCATCAAAGACATGTAATGGCAGGACTAATAACTGACACCATTTTTTTCCAAGGCAAATACAGCATGAAGCACAGCATGCAGTAGCTTAATAAATTTAACTGGACTGACACACACGTCTGTCAATAATTTATATATACATGCTTTAGTACTTCCAATTTAGCTTTCAGTTGTACATGCACACTTACTGTTACTACTGGCACACTAAATGATTCACACAAATGTATTGCCTTCCCTCAAGTTTCCTGCCCAACTAAATCAAAGGTCTTAAACATACGGCCCATGTATCTCTAGCCCGCAGCCCGGCTTTCATACAACTGTCCTCGCACCATGTTTTCTTTGATTTATTTAATAAGTTAATAAATATGTCTGTGAGCTACACAGCCAGACTAGATCAAGCATTTTTTCGTAAGGTACCCCACGCAGTCAACTTGTGCTTAAACATAACCTTAAAATAAAAACGATACTTCACTATCGGCGCTTCGATTTCAGTCATTCTATAAGCTATATAACTGATGAGTTTTGGTGCCTTCATATTGGGCTATTCACTTTGTTGTTTTGTTTCTTTAACAACTAAACAAACAGTGCTACAGTACAATGCATGCGCATGAGAACAGTTTGGTTTGTGCGTTCGACATTACATGACCTAGTTAATTCACGTCGCCATATACAATTTTTTTTTTCGTTTAACAGCCCCTGGTGGCATTGTCCTTGTGTCTTATGTAAAATTATCTACACATCAGTGTCGATATCTTTTTCTAAATCTGAGATCAAATCTCTTATAGAAATGACAAACATAGTGAAACATGCTGTCGGAGAGTAGATGAAGAAGATGAGAACCGAGCAGCACTTGTTCGCGAGTGGCTCGGTGAACTGCTGTTAGCTCCAAGATGCACCTCTGCATTCATTCTACATTCTGTAAATAAATGCGTTACCATTGCCACAATTGTGGTGGAGGCGCGGGGTATACTTTTGTGAAACGCGGTACGCTGAGTGACCTCACCTCCGTCAGCCGCATCGGCTAGTTTCCTCACGGTGGAGATGAAAGCCGTGGCCAGGACAGTAGAGATGGTGACTGAGGCTGATGCGTGGTAGGCAGCGTCAAGCTGCGCACAGACACGGGTGGGTCACTCGGGATGTTCGGCCAGTAGGCGTGCTGCTCGGCAGCTGGGTAGGTGGGCCATTCTGTAAATAAACACGTCCCATCATCAACAATATGATTTATGGAAAAGGCCTTCTTTGAAATGGCAACGCTAACCTACATTTTTTAACACCCCCCCCCCCCCCGCCTCCTTTCTGCTCCCACTTTTCCCACTGTTGCTGAATTTCTGGGAGACTAAATTTGGCGACTGCGGCCCATCAGCTGAAGTGAGTTTGGGACCTCTGAATGAAGTGCTACGCGCCCCCCACCTAGTCCAGCCAGGCTGAAAGCCTCACCATAGAACAATTATGCTATTTATCATGACTAAAACGAGTGCAGCACGGTAGATGGCGACGCAACCAGAGACACATATGCTTATGGGCAGCTCAACAAGCATTTTGTGTCTATCTGTCTCCATCTACTGCATTATAGTCGATTTTCATGTTAGTTTATTACTACCGTTTCATTTCTCTCACAGAAAATGTACGGGGCACCCAGTAAATTGAAAAGCCAGCACATATTTTTCAAAGGCAACAGGCCATTGCACAACTGCTTCACGCGATGATCTCGTGATAATAACAAAAACCAGCAGATCCCAAGCATTTTGGGAATCGATGTAATGCGAAGCAGCCAGCAAGGAGTAAATTATGCTGTACATAACGTGCATGTCATGATTAACATGTTAAGACCTGTCATTTATGTTCGTCATACAGTCACGTCACACAATACCAGTTTTGGTGTATATCAAGCTAGCGAAATGGTCACGAGTGCACCGTGAGCGTGGCATCTCATACATATCATAAATGTCATGCATGTCACGATTTTTCCTGCTACCACCTGTCATCTAAGTTTGTCACACAGACCTGTCACGCAATACCGATTTTGGTGCATATCAAGCTTGCGACACAGCTGTGAGCGCACCATGAGCGGGGCATGTAAATCATGTTGTACATGACATGGACATCATGATTTTCGTTTTACCATCTGTCATTCGTGTTTCTCATAAAGTCACGAAGCACAATACCGAATTCAGTGTATATCAAGCTAGGGAACTGGCCGTGAGCACCCCATGAGCGTGTCATGGAGGTCATGCCTTACATGACATCAATGTCGTAATTTCATATCACCACTTGTCATTTAAGTTCGCCATACAATAACATTACGCAGTGCCAATTTTGCTGTATATAAAGCTAGCGCAACAGCAGTGAGCACACTATGAGTGTGGCATGTAAATCATTGTGTTAGATTGTGTTAGATTGTGTTAGAAAAACTGGCCACCCTGTATACGCGAAGTGTCTCTCGACGGGGACGATACCAGATTCTTGGAAGAATGCCAACATCATCTTGATCCATAAGAAAGGGGACGTCAAGGACCTGAAAAATTACAGGCCCATCAGCTTACTGTCCGTTGTCTACAAGCTATTTACAAAAGTAATTGCTAACAGAATTAATACGACATTAGAGTTCAATCAACCAAAGGACCAGGCAGGATTTCGTACAGGCTTCTCAACAACAGACCATATTCATACTATCAATCAGGTGATAGAGAAATGCGCGGAATACAACCAACCCCTATACATAGCCTTCATAGATTACGAGAAGGCATTTGATTCGGTGGAGACATCAGCAGTCATGCAGGCACTGCGGAATCAGGGCATCGACGAAGCCTATATAAACATAATGGAAGAAATCTACAGCGGATCCACAGCTACTATAGTCCTCCATAAAGAAAGCGACAGAATCCCAATAAAGAAGGGCGTACGGCAGGGAGACACGATCTCTCCAATGCTATTCACCGCGTGTTTACAGGAGGTTTTCAGGGCCCTAGATTGGGAAGAATTAGGGATAAGAGTTAATGGAGAGTATCTCAGTAACCTGCGATTCGCTGATGACATTGCACTGATGAGTAACGCGGGAGACGAATTACAGCTTATGATTACTGAACTGGATACGGAAAGAGAAGTAGAAGAGTAGGTCTGAAAATTAATATGCACAAAACTAAAGTAATGTGGAACGATCTTGGCAGAGAACAGCGCTTTGCGATAGGTGGCGAGACACTGGAAGTTGTAAAGGAGTACGTCTACTTAGGACAGGTAGTAACCGCGGAACCGAACCATGAGAGTGAAATAACTAGAAGAATAAGGATGGGATGGAGCACATTCGGCAAGCATTATCAAATCATGAATGGTAGTCTACCACTATCCCTCAAGAGGAAGGTATATAACAGCTGCATCTTACCGGTACTTACCTACGGAGCAGAAACCTGGAGACTTACAAAGAGGGTTCAACTTAAACTGAGGACGACGCAGCGAGCGATGGAAAGGAAAATGATAGGTGTAACCTTAAGAGACAGGAAGAGAGCAGAGTGGGGTCAGGGAACAAACGGGGGTTAAGGATATCATAGTTGAAATCAAGAAGAAGAAATGGATATGGGCCGGGCACGTAGCACGTCGGCAGGATAACCGCTGGTCATTAAGGGTAACTGACTGGATCCCAAGAGATGGCAAACGCGTGAGGGGGAGACAGAAAATTAGGTGGGTAGATGAGATTAAGAAGTTTGCAGGTATAACGTGGCAGCAGAAAGCACAGGACCGGGTTGATTGGCGAAACATGGGAGAGGCCTTTGTCCTGCAGTGGGCGTAGACAGGCTGATGATGATGATGATGATGATGATGTAAATCATTACATGACATGGATGTAATGATTTTCAATTTACCATGTCATTTATGTTCGTTAAACAGTCATGTCGTGCCTAGGAATTTTGTTGTATATCAAGCTAGCAAACTGGACGTAAGCGCATCATAAGCGTGTCATGAAAATCATTCTGTACCGGAAATGCATATCATGATTGTCACGTTAACACCTGTAATTAATGTTGGTTTTACAGTCACATCACCCAATGCCAAGTTTGGCACACGTCAAGCTGGCAAAACAGCCACAAATGCACCAGGACCATGTCATATATCTCATGCTATACATGACATCATAAGTCGGCACTTTAAGGGAGTACTCACTCAAACTCACTCACCACAATTTTTTCAGCCTTTGCACTCACTCACGTTCACACTCACGTCCACTCACACTCATGAGTACTCACTCACGTCCACTCACACTCATGAGTACTCACTCATACTCAACTCACCACGTTCAAATAAGTGTGAGTGAGTGTGAGTTGAGTGCACTCATGAGTGAGTGTGCCAAGCTCCATAGGTCGGCACTATAAGGGAGTACTCACTCAAACTCACTCACCACAATTTTTTTCAGCCTTCGCACTCACTCACGTTCACACTCACGTTCACACTCACGTCCACCCACACTCATGAGTACTCACTCACGTTCACACTCACGACCACTCACACTCATGAGTTCTCACTCACGTACACTCACACGCATGAGTACTCACTCATACTCAACTCACCACGTTCAAATGAGTGTGAGTGAGTGGTGAGTTGAGTGCACTCATGAGTGAGTGTGCCGAGCTATGCATGACATGCAGGTCATTTTATTATTACTACCTCTCATTTATGTTAGTCATGCAGAAATGTCTTGTCATACTAATTTTGGCAGATATCATGTTGACGAAACGGCCGCTAGAGCACCACGGCCACGGCATGTAAACCATGCCGTTCCTGACAAGCAAGTCATGATTTTAATGCTATGACCAGTCATTTGTGTTCTTCATAGTCATATTACGCTATACCAATTTTAGTATGAATCCTATTAACTACCCGGTCCGGAGAGCACAAAGTCGTAGGCGGCTGATAGATAGATGCGCTCACAGTCACCGAAGTTCGTTAAGAAATACTTCGCATTTAATATTTGGGATTTTACGTGCCAATACTACGATACGAGGCACGGCGTAGTGGAGGGTTCCGTAAACTTACACCATCTGGTGTTCTTTACCGTGCGCTGACATCTTACAGTACACGGGCCTCTAGCATTTCCCCTTCATAGAAATGCGACTGCCGTGGCCGAGACCGAAATCGCGACATTCACGTCAACAGCCAAGCACCATAAGCGCTACACCACCGCGGCGGGCATGATCTCGCGAAGAACACAGCGGAGCAAGATGAAAACAAGCGGAGCAGGATGAACACAAGGCTTGAATGACAAACGCACAGCAACCACTCCCTAAAAGTGTAAAAGAAACATCATAGAAAAGCAAATATACTACCTGTAGCACAATTCATACTTGCCCATCAGACACCTTTTCTTCCACATCATCGCTGCTGTCTGAACACGCCACCCGGGCTGCCTTACCTGCATAAATGTCGTCACGCAATAAGATCGCAAAGTTACGTAATTTGGCGACTTGCTTGAACTCACCTACGTATCCGCTGAGGCGCACGCTTGTGCTTTGCAGTCGCCGTCGTCCGACAAGGCACTGGGCTGTGGACAGTCACAGTAGGTGCATTCGAGTGAATCACGCAATAAACGTGCGTGATCAAGAAACGTCGAAAGCACGCTGATCACGCAGCACTGAGCGCGCAGACAAAGCTACGAGTCCGTTGAGGCTACTACGACACACCACAGAACACCAACACAAAACCTGGCCACACTTTTGGCCATCCGTTCCATCCAGCACGCGATAGATCTCCAGTCGACAACTAACAACGATGATAACCACGCATATTATCGATAAACACCGCAAATACACAAGCGCGGGACAAACTTAACTCGGCACCGCTGACATTTTTTTTTTCGTGCTGAACGTAGGTTCCGCACATGTGGTTTTGGTTTGAAGTGATTGGCTCACGTACAGCACGTGATTTGAACATATCCCCAGTCAACGATTGATACCAATGATAACCACATATGATATCAACATTGTAATTATACAAGCACATAGCAAGCTTATTATTCTTTCTTTACTGTTTTTTTTTTTCGCGTTAAGTGTGGTCTCGCACGCACGCCTTTACTTTTAAGCGATTGGCGGGCGGTTTACGTGTGGCGCGGCGGGTGATTTGAAACGAGGGTAGCGGCTTGGGCTTGTTGGAAATTCATGGCAGTATACTGCTAGCGCAGTGTATCAGCGCAGTGTGTCGTCCTCTTTCTTGTCCGTGTGTTCTCGTGCTAGTAGTATACTGTCACGATTTGAACTGAGTTGCGGAGTGCACCGTCCTCCTTCTGTTTTCTGTTCTCACTGTTCACCCCTTCTTTATCCTGCTCTTTCGCCACCTTGTTGACCTTGCCGGCTGCCCTGTGCGACGCTTCAGGACACGCTGCATCTCACCGACTGGTGCGATCGTCAGCGCTTTGCCCTTGCATAAATACTTCGCTTCCTTCACGACGTGAGCCTATATAGTCTAGCGACTTTGAAACACGGCAAGAACGCACACGCACATGCACAGAAAACATATTTTATCGGAAAGAACCTAAATAGCGATGGGAAAGAACGAAAAAACACACCAGTACAAACTTTTTTGCAAAGTGTCAATTGCTCCCTTCCCCCCCCCCCCCCGCAAACAGCCACCTTTTTTTTTTTGTCTTTGTATTAACCCGGCGTAGCGGGAGATAGGGGCGTAGGCAAAAAAAATTTTTTCGGGGGGCGGTGTGCCACCCCCCTGGCTACGCCACTGGTGGCAGATACAGATTTCATGAGAAAGGATCACTCGAGCAGAGAACCACGACCACCTTTTACAAAAGAAACATGGAGTTGCAAAGGTTGCTTGGTGAGTTTAGGAGGAAGTGCGGTAGGTCCGGTGCATGTAAGTGAAACGTCGGTGATACGATCACAGTTCATACGAATTTCGGTGTGATACGAATTTTCCTTTCGTCCCGGCCAAGGCCCGTTGGCCTGCAATAACATGGAGTACGGTTGTTGTGAACCGATTTTCATCCCGCGACGTACGAACGTACGCTACCGCCCAGGTACGAAGAGGTGCTGTCGGCGCTGTCGCGGAAGACGCTCCGAACACGTGCGAGCGCGGGAACGCAAACCCGGGCATGCGCGCCGCACCGGCAAATCGTCAGAAGCACGGTGCAAGAAAAATACTTTTCAACGATCAGAATAAACCTTCAGAGGCGCGTCACGGCCTCCGAGATTGTGTGCGCGAATCTTTGAGGTTCTAATGTGCCTTCGTGTGCCTTTGCGTTTAGATTACAGAGGGCACTGGCGTCATGCTATCTTTTTTTTTTTTTTTTTGTCAAACGCGTCGACGCGGCCCGCTCTCGTGCTATGTTAACACGTGTCTACCTCGTGCATCGGACATCCTATGAAAGGTGGACGAGTACCGAAAGAAGGCGAGGACGGTCTTGGCGAAGGAGTCAGGCCTCACAACGTTATCATGTGTGACTGTTGAGGTCGCACTTGTGCAGGGCACGGCCGTAAATCTCCCGAAAAACATCCCCAACACTTCCGCGATAACAACAGCATAACAAAGGACCGTGGTTCTGAAATTTTGTGGCCTTGATCTATCACGTCAAAGCGCTTCTTTTGTTACTTTCGCCGCAATACTCCGGTGTCATGCGAAAAAGCATACTAAAATTTGGAAGGGGCTACTGCTGTCGCGGGTCACAATGCATCTGGTTCATTAATTCAACACGAGCTTACAGGCGTATATTAACGGGTGCTGGAATGATTGCCGACATCTGAAAACTTGACTGACAATCATTCAGAGTTCTTCCTGACGTTGCTGCGGCCATGAAAAACAATAAATGAAAACGTACGCCAGCTTTCTTTTGTCGCATGCTAATTTTCCATGCTTTCTGATGATACGAATTCCGGATGACACGAATATTTGTGGTGGTCCCGCGAGATTCGTATCACCGAGGTTTCACTGTATGTTGTTGGAGAAATATTCGTATCATCCGGGTATCTTCGGGTCAGCAGCCAGTTCTCGGCTGCTGACCCGAAGGTCGCGAGTTCGACCCGGGCGCGGCGGTCGCATTTCGATGGAGGCGAAATGGTAGAGGCCCATATACTGTGCGAGGTTAGGGCAGGTTAACAAACACCAGATGGTCGAAATTTCCGGAGCCCTCCACTATGGCGTCTCTATAGTAATATCGTGGTTCTGGGACCTAACACTTTTATATTATTATTAGTATAGTCCGCTTTTGACCCTTATGTCGGTCTCGCTCAAGCGCACTGTTCCTCAATCAACTACACAAGGCTATGCTATTATTTACCCTCCCCTCCTCCTTTCTACCCTCCTTACCCTCACTTCACTTTCCCACCCCGTTGCTATATAGTTGCATGGCTATGCTATACTTTACCACCCCATCCTTTCCCTAGCTCTCCCTCTCGCTTCTCTTTGTCCCTCGCTATACTGTACTACACATGGACATGCTATGATTTACCCTCCCCCCCTTCTTTCTCTCCTGCTCACTTCTCCATCACTCCTCCTCGCTCTCACTTCTCTTTCCCCCTCACTGTACTGTACTACGCATGGCGGTTCTATACTTTACTCTCCTCTTTTTTTCCTTTCTCCTCACATTCACTTCCCTTTCTCGCAACATTTTTCTACAATACTATACATGGCTATGCTTGACATGTTTTTGCCTGTGTGACGCCACACATGGCTTTGCTGTACTTTACTTTCTCTTCCTCCTTCATCTCCTCCTCACCCTCGCTTCCATTTCTCGTCCCTTTCTATACTGTACTATACATGGCGATGTTATGCTCTACCCCCTCGTCCTTTTCGCCCTCAACTTCGCTTCCCCCTTCCCACCCCTTGGTATACTATACAACACTCGGCTACGCGATACTATCCTGGCTACAATACGCTTTACCCTCTACTTTTCTCCTTCCTATCCTCCTCAACTTCTCTCCCCCTTTCCCCTACCCTCACTATACCATACTACACATAGCTATGCTATACACGGTTTTCCCTGCGTGATGCCATGCGTGGCTGTGCTTTGCCTTACCCTCTTTCTTCCCCCTTCCTCTTTCTCTCCTTCTCACCCTCACACTTCCCTTTCCCGCACCCTCTCTGTATTAGGCTATGCAAGCATGGTTTCTTTCCTGTGTGACGCCATACAAGGCTTTTCTATGCTTTACTCGCTCCGCTCTTCCTTGCATTCATAATCATCCCCTCAACACTCCCCGTTACCCTCACATTCTTTTCCCGCCCTCTTGCTACACATGGATATGCTATACATGGTTTTGTCTGCATGAAGCCAAGCGACGACATGAGATCACAGTATACGATGAGAGTATACTTCCTCTCCCTCCTCACCCTCACATCCCTCCTCCTCAACTTCACTACCCTTTCTCACACCCTTGCTACATATGCCCACACTATACATGGCTATGCGTCACGCAGGCATGGTTTTGCCTGCGTGACGGCAAGCGACGTGAGACGATTACAGCATACGATGACAACAGCCCGGGCCTCTATAGTGCTCACACGGAGAATATATATGCCTACACGCTTCCCATGCTTTCCACTACAAAACTTTGTCTAAAAAGTAGCCTGGTAACAAGGGCCCTTCGTTTGGAAACTACCTTAAAGCGAAGCCAAAATATTAATTATACCTTAATTAGAACATTAATTAGAGAGGGAAGCCAACTTTTACGAGAGACATTTTCTGTACCTCAAAAACGGGATATGTTTTTTTTTCGTATTTAGGGCAGTTTCTTTTATGTTTCAATAAACAGTCAGGCATTCTTCAAGATTACGTATATTTCGTTCGTCGATTCCACGGAAACTTTTCATCAAACACGGCGACACTTTCTGTACCTCAAAAACGGGGTATGTTTTTTCGTATTTAGGGCGGTTTCGGTTATGTTTTAATAAACAGTCAGGTATCCTTCAAGATTACGTAGATTTTGTTTGTTGATTCCACGGAAATTTTTAAGAGTACGCTTCGACATGAATCTATACAGACTCGCCCAGTACTCTACGTTACTTCCCTTGCCATTTGAAGGTGCATGCCATTTGCCGAAGTAGTGCACGTAGATTTACTATACGAAAACTATCCGTTAGAAAATTTTAAAAAACATTCTTGCTCCCAACCTCATCAGTACAACAAAGAAATCGGTACAATAAAATTGGTTGAGAGGACAGGCGGCTGCCATCTACGAGGTGGGTAGTTGGTAGCACGCTACAAGAAATGCGTCCATTGAGAAGCAGCCAAGCTTTTGCTCTCATTTTCATTTCGCGACCAATAGCCCTCGTACCATAGCAGTACCGCAGCAAGGCGATGCTTTCTGTAAAGAAGCTTTCGCTTGTTTATAGAATGCACGCGAATGAAGGCTCGCACCTTGATTCGCGTGCGCAGCAATTCATTTGAATTTTTACGCTCTTGTTCATGACAACTTGTGCTCTGTGAAAGTACTTGTTTCTCTCTTCGTCATTTTGTAGCGCTGCCAAAGGATCATTATGACCTCGAATGAACTTGTCGACTTATTTGTTCGTGTTTGCGTGAT